>JAOVVB010141593.1:0-12033 GCA_028570985.1 Heterobranchus longifilis
GCAGGTGTAAAAGAGTGAAAACTAACAGTACTCAGTGTGTTGACATGGTGTTCAGTTAGAGTGTGAATGAGCACAGGACAGGCTTTATGATTACAGCAGCAGGTCTTGTGTACAGATCTGCAGTATCCATTTCCATTATCCTCATCATGAACTCAATTATTCTTTAGAAAGTACAACACTTAGATATCTATGAAAAACACAAAGCACATTCACCTTTTTTCAACAAAACATTTTTGCTTGTTTATGTAAAAACAGAAAAAATTGGAGTGGCTGGGGTTTGGGCATTGGGTGGGAATCAAACCCGGGCCTTCCACATGGCAGACAAGACTTACCATTGAGCCTCCAATGCCCATGCACATTGCTATGGGGCTGAAAATCATTAAAAACAATTGGAAATTCCAATTTTTCTGTTTTTAGACTAGAATAAAATTTACTAAGATTTCTTTAATACATTCAGCAACAAAACATAAATAAGCTAAAATGAAAGTAAGGTAGAATGGTGAAAAGTCACTGTGTACAGTTCACATAAAACGTAAAAGATTTTCTTTTTTTGAGATAAAAAAAAAATTCACCTTGTTATATTAAGGATTGATTAATACATTTGTAGTTCCTCATTGTACGAAAAACACTGATCATGGTTAAATAAATATGGGCCAGTCTGGATATAATTTCTCATCATTTCTTCATCAAAACCAAGACATTTTCATATCAGACATTTTCTTTATTCTACATGAGGTCACAATATCAAGTTTAACACTTAGGGTGTGTTTAGGATTGTATAGTGTTCGTGGGATTATTTAGTGCTTGGGAAAGGTAATGGAGGTGTTGAAATGTAAGTCAACACCCTAGCACTGATTATTTTCCTATAACAGCATGCCTAAAAGTGTCCTGAAGTCCTTAAGAACGGATATTGAAGACTCTTTCAATAAACAATAAGTAAACATAGAATCTCTCATTTGTCTTGCTTTATTTAAATTTCTGGAGGAGTTGAGAGAATTTTATAATGTTGATGACTTGGTGCTCCCTCTATTCTGTTTATTGAATATTTACTGAATATTTGCTGGTTATGTTTCACTTTTTAAATTATATTCATGTCAAACAATATAACTTTATTAATGAACGAATAAAATGTACATCCTGTGCTTAAAAAAAGTAGAATGAACTGATGTTTTATTTAGAAAAAAACACCAGTTCATTCTAATGAATGAAATAAAACAATGCTGGATGAGATTAAAATAAAAAGTTCACTGTATACAGTTGATTGGTTTAATGATATAATTACTGTTTATTAACTGTTTAATTATAATTTATCTGACTAATTCTTTATTGTAGATGAACTTGATGGGATGAGCAAGGCACAGACATGAAAAGGCAGTGGTAGAGGAAAAGGTTTGTTCTTTATTTACAAAATTTCTGGTGGTGTAGGGAAGGAAAATTATGAGTCAGGGTGTAGAGATGTGATGAATTGCAAACAGATGCACAAGTGCAAGCTGGCATCTGGAGGATAGTGAGTTAAAAAATGTTTTGTAACCTCACCCTGTTTTTGCACTCTGTGTTGCTGGCTGTGGTGCTGAATCTGCATTGTGTTTTGATCAAGGAGCAGCATGATGTGTATGCACTGGCTCTACGTCCATCCAGGAAAGGTTTTGTGAGGCAGAAACACTATTCTTAAGAGAAGATGCTGAGAAGCTGCACACAGGGAATCACCCAAACACTGACCCAGGTACCCTGGAGCTGTAAGACCAGAACTCAAACAGAAATATTTTAAAGACTCAGATTTAAAGACTCAGTTATGGTCTCAGCATAAAAAAGGAAACAGCACAGATTGATACAGAACATACAAATATTTATTACAAATAATGTAACTTTAACTTAATATTTAATATGAAATAGAAAAATTAAACTCTGCAATCCCATATAAAAGTTTACAAAAATTAACAACATACATTACCAAATGAAGAAAAATATCTAAGGATGATCAGGGGAAATGGGAAAAGTGAGCTTCATGGCAAAGACTTATACATGTGCTTTCAATTTTTTTTTTTTTTAAATAAATTTGCAAAAATCTCAAGTAAACTTTTTTTCATGTTGTCATTATGGGGTGTTGTGTGTTGAACTCTGAGGAAGAAAAATAATTTAATCCATTTTAGAATAAGGCTGTGACATAACAAAATGTAGAAAAAGTGAAGCGCTGTGAATACTTTCCGGATGCACTGTATAAAAGACAGTCTGAGACAATCAGTGTTGGGTGTAAAGCATTACAATATAACGTGTTAGAGTACTTGGACTACTTTTTTATGTAAAAAGTAATCTAAAGCATTAGGTCCGCCATTTAAGTACTCAGTAATTTAGTTACGTTTTCAAAAATGTAATCTGTTATTTTGACAATTTATGTAATTCGTGAGCCAGACAGCAGTTATTCGCAAGCCGTTATTGTGTGTGTGTGTGTGTGTGTGTACAAGCTCCATCCCCGATAACCCGCCCCCCTCTGTTATTTCTGCTGTTATACCCCTATCTCACCTATGCGAGGATCTGATGCACAAAAAGATGAAAACCTAATCGCAGCGCCAAAACTCTCAGTGAATCATGATGAACCGTACATACGGCCACTGCGCGAAACCATGTAGTTGAGATTGGGGTATTAATAGTTAACTGATTATGGGCCAAACTTCACTGAGTGATGATGGTAGAATCATTATAAAGGTCTGACTAAAACAACATGCATGAGGAATCTGTAACAAAGGTGGACTCACACAGGTAGGTGAGTATAAGGATGAGTAATGTTTATTGACAGAATGGAAATCAACGGCAGTTTTCAACAGATGCAGTGCTTTATCAGGCAAGACTTTAATCAAAGGTTACTTCCACTGAATGAGAGGTGTAAATTGATATTTCCTTTTTCAGTTCCTTTTGTGGAAACCGCGAGCGGAGAAGAGTTGATTCAGGAGATACCTTGGAGCAGACACATCACAAATGCACGAAGACGTGGACAAGGATAACAAACAGGGACACTAGGAAACACAAGGAACACAGGTAAGTAGTTGGGTAAGTAAACGCTTCTTACTTGTGATCTTGGGGAGTTGGTCCACTTTCTTGAGTACGAGCCCGGACGTTGAGTGCTGTGAGGTGTGTGTACTTATGCATAGATTGACATTAGGTGGCGATGATTAGTATTCTGGAGATGGGGGCGTTGTTTCTGACTTGGTTCAGAGCCAGGCCCAACTGTGAAAGAATCACAAAGGAGTTTTCATTTTCTGCAGTGGAAAAGATCTCTAACTAGTTACTTTTATCAGAAAGTAATGCTGTAATGTAACTGATTACTTTTTAAAGACAGTAATTTTGTAATGTAATTAGTTACTTTAAAAAGCAACGTCCCCCAACACTGTTAGTCACATACATTACACATATACCTTATTGACAATATAAAATGGAACTTTAGTTCGGAGTTTAGTGGTAACAAACTCATCCAATCATCCGGAAATCGCTTGTTCAATTCCTGGGAAATGTTGTAGCCTCCTGCAGAGGGGGCCTGGAGAGAGCTGATTGATCTCTCAGAAAGGAGGGATGGGAGGCATGCGCTCTCACATGAATTGGGCTCTAAACCAAGCTGAAGGAATGGAGAGCGCTCTGTGTGTTGCGCTGCCCCAAGTGAGCAGTTTAAATGAGGTGCGGTTGGCTGACGTCACATGGTTAGAAGATTTTCGGCCCTCCCTGACTGGTAGTAGTAGCCTTGATGGGGGAGTGTCACGTGGGAATTGGACTCAGATAAATTATGATGAAAATCAAGAAATATATACAGTATATAAATAAATAAAACAATTTGGAACTTTTTTTTTTTTGGAGCATTCCCCGAAACACTAAGCACAATGCAGGAAGTATAATGCTCTCTGTATCACTCTCATGCTGATCTCTCACATGTTTCAAAAGCTGAAGCAGACCTATGTTTTTAGTCTTAATCCATGTTAAAGCCCAGAAATCCACAGTCAGATGATGTACAGTAATCCCCCTACCTACTGTACATGAAGCAGTGATAGAAGGTCTCCCAGTTTTTGAAAGGATGCTTTTTTTTCTCACAGGTTTGTCATTACAAATTATAACGTGTAAGTCTGTTTTTGTCAAGCTTGTCATAGTACGGGAGAATTTTTGGGTTCCTATTTTTCTCTGCATCACTCTCATTTTTATCTCCCACAGCTTTTTAGGTGTCAATGTCTGCTTAAGCCCAGGAATCCATAAGACATAATCCCTTTACATAAAGTAAGAGATTACAAATGCACCCTTCTTTATCATTGATTTTTATCATGACCTTGAGGGTTTGATTAACACGTTCAAAAAGACAATTGTTTTGTGGATGGTACACCAAGGTTTGGATCCTCTACAACTGCAGCACCCAGCAAAGATTGACCATTAATTTTGAAATTAATGGTGTGTCCTAGTCCGTTATTATGTTCTTATGCTTCGTTCGCATTACAAGCCACATTGTTAAATTCTCGTTTTTTTTTTTTTTGTTTTTTTTTTTCAGATTTGCTTGTCATAATGGTTTACATTCATAATTACAATTTTGACTGATTGTAACGTGGACATGTCTATTCTCTGATATGGCGCTCATGTGCAATTGATGCATATTGATTGTCTTTGCTTGTGCCATCTGGTTTAAAACACATCATAAGTTTGTCATAAGTCATTCATTTCAAACAATGGATGTAGAAAAGCTTCGGTATTAACATCTGCAGTTAGTTCAGGGCTTTTATGATGAAGATCTCCCTGTCATCACCGGGCCAAAAGCTACTGTGTGGCAGCCTGGTAACCATGCTGCTGGATTAGATGCTGCAGAAGCTGGTCCATCTCCTGGTTTAATAAACTACCCCTTTTTAACAGTATGGCATACATGCATTTCTACAATCGGGCCACAAACTCAATCTTCATGCATACCACATGGCTTACAAATTTGGCCAGTATAAACTCATTGAAAGCGTAGGATCTCATTCAGTCACACACACTACTACCACAACATTTAAAGACTACTCACACTCACATTCACTGCAAAGTAATTACAGTCACAAGCCCTTGTATCTTGCTTCAATTCTAGTTTCATCCTATTTATTTTTTTCATAATTTGCCATACCATTGCTAGTTTAGTACCCCCGCCATTTGCTTCCTGGGTTTGTTTTGTTTTCTGTGCCCTTTAGTAAAATTTGTGAGATAGCACTTGTTACCAATATCTCTTGATCTGACAATTTAGCATTGGTATTGGTACAGAGGAGCCACTATGACTATCCACTGGAATCAATAGACTGACTGGCAGGGTAAGAAAGTAATGTGACCAGTTAAACACAAAAATTGCTTTGCATAATTTGCTAAGGAGCACTTTCTGGCCAAATACAGTGGTAAAGCATAGAAATTCCTTCAATGCTGGTTTCTGCTAGGTTTGTGAAGTTCATTAACATGGCATTTCATTTTTATTGCTGAATGAATTAGATTTTCAATACCATGTGCTAAAGTATTTTTGTAAAATTTCTTGGGTCAAATAGTCTATTCATTTGTCAGTAAATCAGAAGAATTTGACAGCTTTCATGTTACTGAGCGACTGAATGTGCACATTAACATTCCAAACACAAATGAAAGAAAAGCAGTTGCTGCTTTCAACAAAATCAAAGCCATCAGTGTTTTCAGGTGGAAAAAGCTATTTTTGCAGGACAATTTTCTACATTAAAAAAAACTATGACTTCCTGATCTTTCGTTCCACTTAAATATTTTTTTCATTTATTTTCATGTGCCAAATCAGATTTCTTTACCTTTTATATATTTAAGTCCCAGTTCTATGTTTGTTACTGAATAATTCATAGTACGGGTACTCTCTATAACTACTACTACTACTAATAACAATAATAATTAGTACTACCTCCAATCAGCCACAACATTAACACCACTGCCAGGTGAATTAGATAATACTGATGATCACTTATACACCAGTGAACTGCTGAAGGATCATGGGCATTAAAGTCTCATTTATACATGTGAGAAACAAACACACATACATACGCAGCACAGACAAACAGATGTGAGCTGTGTGCATCACGTTTTTTATTTGAAAAGCATTATATCCTTCTTTTAGAAGCGTTTTACCCTTGCATTTCAAAGCAATTGGTATTTCTTTCTTTCCTGTAGAAAATTGTCTTCTCCACAGTCCTGAAAACACTGACGGCTTAGATTTTTGTGAAAACAACAGATTTTCTTACATTTGTGTTTGGAACCTTTACGTGTAGTGTTGAACACATCAAATTCTTGCTGTTTCCTGAAAAACGAAACGGCTATTTGACCCAAGAAATAATGATTTCAGCACGTTACTGGAATCTAAGTCGTTCAGCAGTGCAAGGAGATACAAAAAATGCCATGTTCATGAACTTCACACACATACCGAAAAACAGGATTCAAGTTTTTTCTGTTTATATTTTTGTATTTATATGTTCACAAATTTTTTCCTCACTCTGCCAGTCAATTGGTTGATTCCACTTGTTAGTAAGAATATCTCATCTACTGTACACTATTGACTGCTAATACCTTGTCTTGCCACTTATGATTTATATTTACCTCACTGAGTCAGGGTCAACTGTCAAGCCAAAAGTTGAAACTTAAAGTTTTTAAAATATGCACACAACTTATGCACAGCAAACCGAATGCTGATCAGTGTGTTTTCCTCCTCATTAAAAAATGTGAAAATGTTTTAGCCTATATATTTTAACCTTTAATGTTACGCGTTTTAACTAACTAACTAACTCAAAGGTAGTGGGAGTATTTTAATTCAAGGTTCGATGATTACATCATCGAGAATGAAGGGAAAGATATCCAGGACAGTGGTGAGACGTACCAGCAATGCAGCAATGTTCTACGGCTTGGGGACAGTGGGACTAAAGAAATGACAGGAGGCAGAGTTGGAGGTAGCATAGCTGAAGATTCTCGTTGCGGTTCTCTTTGGGAGTGACATGAATGGATAGGATCAAAAATAAGTCCATCAGAGGGACAACCCATGTTAGATGTTTTGAAGATAAAGTCAGAGAGACTTGATTGAACATGTTCAGAGGAGAGATTGTGAATATATAGAAAAAGGAATATATCCTTTATAAATAGTAGAAAGGATGCTGAGGTTGGAACTGCCAGGCAGGAGATCTAGAGGTAGACCAAAGAGGTGATTTATGAATTTAGTGAGAAAGGACATAAAGTTTGTGTGAGAGAAGAGAATGTAGAGGATAGGGTAAGATTGAAGCAGATGATTTGCTGTGGCGACCCCTGAAAGGGGACAGCTGAAAGACAAAGAAGAAGAATTTTTACTAATATTATGGTGGTTTGGTGGTTTATAAGGTTAATAATAAATAATAAAAATACCTTATACCATTTAAAAGCATATATTTAGGAGAATAATTTCAATAAATAATAACAATTTAATTTGTAAACTACAGTATATATTACTTATTATATAATCACTACTACTATTATTGCTATCCCAATGTAATTAGTTACTGAACTAATAAATACTAACATGTTCTAAAACCTTAAAGGTTTATTTACTGGGCTTTTGTATAAAAATAAAATGCATTACACATTAACTGCTAAAAATGACATGGTTTTCATGTGCAGCTGTGTATTACAAATTTGACAGTATGTGACCGTATAGTATTCTAGTAGCCTATTTATGCAACATAAGATAACAATGACATACCATGTACAAACATATTTCTTTGAATCACAAGGGTGTTATGAGCACAAATGACAATCTATTAGCCCAAAATTGTTTTGGTTATTTAAATGTGATTTATTTTTTTTATTTTTTTTAGAGCTTTAATTCCACCTCACTCTGTTTTGTTACATACAATAAATCAGCCTTCAATTGTGTTTGTGGTTATATAATTAAGTAATTTAGTATAAATAATATATATATCAAGCTCATGCTGTGTTTGTGATTTTATAGCGATTCAAACAGCAAATAGTGTAATAATGCAAGTAGTGCTTTAAATATAAGTTTAATTTACATTTTTTAAATATTACATTATCACATGACAGAAAGAGCCGATGTGAATACCTTGTTAGAACATGTCAGCTTCTGGTTGAGAATGCAGCCGTTATGTGTTGTGTATCATCTAAAACATGGGAAAAAACTTCTAAAATAAGGTGAAATACCAATTTTTAAATAAAATAACTTGGTTCAGACAATCTGGTGTGCCATAAAATAATAATTTGACAAAATAAGTCAAAAAATGGTGCCTGATTCATTTTGCTGTCAAACTGTTCATTTGGACTCTAAAAGATTGCTAAAGAAGTCTTCTTTCTGTTATCACCACCAGTTGACCACACACTCACAAACACACACAAACAAAGATTTCAACATTTTTCGAATATTTTTTGTGTTTAATATAAACATACCATTTAACATAACATCATTTACCATTATTTAGGAACAGTATAACGGGCCATATACGGTATCTACTGAAAATTCTGCCTGAGAATCGTTGGAGAACAGAAGGTTAATTCGCAAAAGATGAAAAGTGCAGTTCATTCACTTAATAAGGTTGGAGGAAGAGGTCTGATGAGATAAAGTAAAAAAACAGCGGAACAAATCAAATACTGATAATATCAAAATATAAAAGACACACACACACACACCATGAGCACCAGTGCTGCCATATGTCTGAGATAAGAGCTGGATGAAATAATCCAGTTGCTTTTAAATTCGTGGCAGCTGGTGATCTGAGTCTCATGCAGCTAACAAGCTCACACATCTTGCCTCTCTGTGCACTTTGTTCAGTATTTCTTGCATGCATAAAGATCTCAGCAGTCATTTCAGGAAAAAAAAAACCAACAAAACTGGAAACAGAACAGGCATGACACTTCATTAAAAAATGTATCAAATGTACCATTGCCGTCATGCCTGTGCAGCTGCACATCAAAACTGGGCAGCAAGAACATGCATTTAAGAAAACATCATAGTGTACCATGTTCTCACACTTGCTGGAACAACGTGTGCTCAAACGCCTCTGTGTAATTACACCCTAATGAGAGACACATTGGTTCTTCTGCCAGCTATCAACTCTTCCTGTTTTTCTTTTTCACCCGTGTTCACCTGGCGTTCTTTTCCTCATTCTTCCTGCGTCTCTAGAAACTGAGTCAGAGAGCACAGAGGGCTGCAGTGAACAAAGGTGCACTTGCAAATTGTGAAGGCTGGATATGACTATTAAGTGTCTCCAAATTGCTTCTTCAACGCTCCTTTAAACTGGGCTTGCATGGAGCATAATAGGGTCATCATGTGCAGTTTTTGTTTTTTAACTAATTGCTTGACACTCATATTTGCTTCTTCATAAAATCTAAATTTCTACTAATATAACTATTTTTATTCTGTCATAACCGAGAATCAAAATAATGCCCACATTCTTTAAAAAATCTGATGTCATTCACTGTGCTTTCTGTTTTTTTTCCCCGTTTTTTTTTTTTCTTACATAAAACAGGGAAATTCCACTTAATTAACAAGCTTTCTAGAGATCTATTTGTTCTCAAGTACAAACACAGAAGCTGAGCAACCTTGATGTAAACGTTGGCTTTTGCTGCCTGGTGGAAATTGGACTCAAATGAAACAAATGTAAGACTTGTTAGATTATTGTGCTCACAACCAGACTGTACACAGGGACAATTTAGCTTATCTAGTGTAGTTAGTGTCTTTAGTGTTTTTTGTGATGCTAAACCTCAATAGAACCGCCAATAAATCTCTTTAATACTTCTTTAAACAGGGCTTGCATGGAGCACAATCGTGTGCAGTTTTTGTTTTTTAGCTAATTGCTTGACACTCATATTTGCTTGCCCATAAAATCTTAATTTCTACTAATATAACTATTCTTATTCTGTCATAACCCGAGAACCAAAATAATGCACACAATCTTTCTTTCAAAAATCTGATGTCACTCACTGTGCTTTCTTTCAGCCCTGCTGCTTCACACACCTGCTGAAGTGAGCTCTTTGGATGGAGAGAGGAGCGAAATAGATTTGGGTGCATGACCGTCACTGGTGCATCCGTGACATTTATATTTTATTTAAATCAGTTAAAACTGTTTTAAGCTCAGTTTAAAGCCCGAAGCGAAAACATATTAGGTTCACTGCACATGAGCTCTGGGATTAATATAAAATTCATATACAAAGGTTATGCAGATACATAAGTGGTGCCACCAAATTAAATACATTCTGTTTTCTGACTACAAAAGTTAGTCTTGAAGCTATAATTATGATGACATCAAAAGAGACAATGATGACTAGGAATTAACTACATACTGTACAGTGGATATGGAAAAGAATCAACTCTTTGAAATAATAAAAATTTTGTTCTTTGCAGCCTAAAATTAAGACAGACAGTTTTTAGTTTTATCCAGCTGTATTTTCCTTAGTGTAACTTTTAGAAACCACTAAAAAATATGTCAGAAATAAAAAAATAAAAAATAATAATAATAATAATAATAATACAGAATCACTGAGTTGGAAAAGGATCGTCCCCTTGTGTCAGTATTTTGTTGTAATTGTCATTGTAATGTAAACCTTCGCATTGACAACTTCCTGGGAGATGGCAGCAGGAAAAAATTAAAGATTTTTATGGTATTGTGCCCTATCCATTTTTCCTTCAATCCTGACAAGTGCTCCAATCCCTGTTGCAGAGAAACACCTGATAACAGCTGATGAGCTGATGAGCTGTTTTTGATTTCTGCCAGACATATCATTTAGTGTTGTGGCCAAATTATTCAAATTGGTCTAATCTGAATCTAACCTCTTTTTCCTTTGGGCCACATAATCTACATGGTGTGTTTTTGCAAAGTTGTTTGACTACATGCATTTCTTGCAACACTTTCATACAAGCCACATTTGTCGAGAACTTGTGATATTGTTGGCCCATGCACACAATGACCACTCTTCGTTATATTGTCATATTGCCAGAGGCCTCTTGGTAGCCTCTCTGACCAGTTTCTTTCTGGCTCATTCATCCATTCTGGACAGACGTTATGATTCAGGAAAGTTTTGTATTGTACCAAATACCTTCCAATTCTTATAATAATAGACCACACTGTGCTTCTAGGCAATGATGAAGCCTTTGATTTTTTTGGTATTCATCTCATGACTTGTGTCTGTGTACAACTTTATCCTGGAGCTCCTGGAAATCTTGTTTGCTTCAGTTGAACTACCAGGGACTGAAATGCTCTAGGAAAGCTGGACAAAACAAAAACTGGGTCAGTCTTCATTTCAGGCTGCAAAGCAATAAAATGTGATTATTTTAATCAGGGTGATTATTTTCTATACACACTGTACCAATTCAAAATACACTGCCGGGCCACATGCATCAAGCTTATGTACAGTAATAACATTTATTTTTGTCCATAGTCTTAATTTTTCACCAAGATCTTGCATTGAAGATGGGAAGGACTGACAACTATGTAAATGGTGATGTTCCCCATTAAGATGCTCTCTATGGTGCAGGAGTATACTAGGTTCCTAAGCACCTTTTGAGGTCAGTCTAAAATTTAACAATGGTGGTGGAGTTGGTAGTAGCTATGCAGTCACAGGTGTACAATGAGTACAGCAGGGGGCTCACAACACAACCCTGGGGGCTCCAGTGCTGAGGGTGACGGAGGCTAAGACATGTCTGCACATCCTTACTACCTGTAGTCTGCCAGTTGGGAAATTGAAGATCCACTGATGCATGGATGGGTTGAGTCCCAGGTGCTCCAGCTTGGTGGTGAATGTGGAGGGAATTATAGTTTTAAACGGTGAGCTGTAGTCGACGACTCAGAAGAGCATTTTAACATAATTCCCCTTTCTAGTGTCCAGGTGAGTGTGTGAAGTATGGAGGAGGTGAGAGATGGCATCATCTGTAGAGTGGTTTACAGTGGGAGCCACGTAAAACAGCCGCCTGGAGCATGACAGGTCCATGATAGGACCATGACAGGACCATGCACGATCCGTGCACGGAATGTGATCCCCCGCGATGACGCAGTTAACGATGCCCCGCCC
>JAOVVB010141620.1:0-12033 GCA_028570985.1 Heterobranchus longifilis
AAACCATTTAGTAGTCTTCCTTACGAGGAGAGAGAAATATGAGCTTCCCCTGTTTCAAAAGCTAGCAGCCGCCACTGGTATGTATATATAAAACAGAATTTTTTTCCTGACTAATTCCACATTTGAAATAACAAATTATTTCTTTCTATTGTCCAAGAAACAATATTAATTTAAAAATCATCAAACAAACAAACCAACTAAACATCAGAAGCTGTTGCTATAATTACATGAATGATGTGCTCTCATACAATAAAATAAATGATTCTGTAAGAGTTAATGAATGTCCACAAAAGCTCCCTACATATAATGTTTCATGAGCAAAAATGTACACGTTTGGTTACAAAAAAAAAAAAAGGTGAGAGGTGTCTCCAGCTAAAGAAAGAAAGAAGAAAAGAAAGGAAGGAAGGAAAGAAGAAAGAAAGAGTTATTGCGTTATTGCAGATTGCATTATTATTATTTTTTTTTTTATTATATATTAACAAAAAACCTATGGCATACTTTTTCACTGCACATGATTACATGCAGGACAGGAAGAGAACCGAGGCCACCTCACATAGACGCTCTCAGACATGAGTTTGATAGACACATGGAATTAGAGACCATATAGGACCAACAGAGGCTGCACATGTCAGTATGGGCAGAACCAACTAATTCTTAAGAGTCCCACTTTAATTTGGTGCTTGTTTCTATCTGTTATTTTATGTTAAAGTGCCTGAAAACTAATCGCCATAGCAACACAATCTAGAACATTACACAGCATCCTTCAGCAGTCATATGACATCATGAAAGGCCTTGACTGCTACCATGGTGACAACACACACACGCTGACAAACAGCACATAGACGTTTTACGTGTGTGAGAGCTTGGACAAGTTTTATTCTCAGAGTGCCTCAGGGCTGAGAGGTAATTAATGTATTCCAATGTGCATTATATTGTGTACACAGCTCTCAGCCAACTGAGGAAATAACTGAGCTAAATCCTAGTGTTCGATATTGTACTGTTGAGTAATGGGAGACATTGGAGAGCTTCCTGAAGCAAACACTCTTCCACGCTTTCTATAATTTCTAGCACATACTTATTAGTGTGGAACATAATGTAGCAGAAAAAAAATCCCCTTTTAAATCAAATAACCATACAAGTTTTTTTTATTTCATTTTAAATTAACCTGTGGCCCCGCCCATGTGCAGATCCTGACACCTGTGCTACCACTACCTGCGAATGGAGTGTGGATCAACTCGCTGCCGCTTCTTACGCTGCTCCAATGTTTCGGCAGCCCTTGATTATCCCTGTCGTATTCAATGCTTATTGTTACATTCAATGAGGAACGCCTTTGACACGCCCATTATACCGTTTTTTAGGTTGTATTTTTCTCTTAAAAAACTGATGACTCTAGGGTTGGACTCAAGCAGCATGACATAAAAATTGATGTGTGTTGACCCTGTGATGGAACTACCTGTGCAAACCTCACAAACTCCGCCCACTGAGAATTTCTGTTTCTGATTTCTGTATGTATATATAAGGACAACAAAGCATGCATATTGTTAGTAGCAGCATTTCTGAAAAACATAATGGAGGAGAGAATTGTCATTTACATTTTTAATTGCGTAAAAGGACTGTACTAAAGATGTAACCACAGTGGTGTAACCACAGTGGTTATGTAAGATGTAAATGTAGTGGAGCTAAAGTAAAAAGTATCCTTTAATACAACTACTATGTAAAAGTACAGATACTTGAAATTAAGTAAAGTACCAAAGTAAATTTACTTAGTTACCTAACTGTAGAAAAAAAGTGATTTTGTGAAAATCACATTTTCCTAAAATTAAAAAGAATAAGAAAAAAATAAAACGTATTTATACAGTGTAATTTAAAAGATACAAATGAAACTGCTCAGTATTAAACGAAGTACTTTATCCTCGTTTTTTGTCACAGTTTATGCAGTGCCTGTCCTGAGAACAACATGAGAGAGGTGGGAATACACACCGGATGGGACACTAGGGCACCACTTATACACACTTTTACAAAACCAATTTTAACCAATACTGTATGTTCTATTTTACATGTGATACATGATGAAATATAGAAATGCACACATCATTTGTGATTCCACTGTAAGGACCTGTGGTGTGTTGGAAGAAACTCTACTGTATTAGCTGAGAACCATATCTTATTTTTTTGGAATTGGTTTTGGAGTTATGATCTACAGCCACATTTATTTGATTTGATTTATCTGGCAGATGCTTTCCTAGATTCTTACAAACAAAAAAGCACAAAAACATAAAAGGAGAGGAATGTTGTATTTTTTCCAGAAAACATGTCCTTGTTGATGTGAGGGGTCAGTTGGTGTAGGAGTGAAAGGTGGAAGTAAGAATAACTGCTAAAACTTTGTGAAAGATGTGAAAATCTAAAAAACTTCTATATAAAAGAAAACCTTTTTTTCTTAAAACAGTTTGTATTCCCCAATGTTTTTTTTCCCTCCAAGCTATTATATAAAAGTGCTCTTCTTCCTTGCCAATTAAGCACCACAAAACATTGTGCTCATTAATTTTAAAAGGGCAGTAGCTGCCTTAAAATAAATAAAAAGTGTCTTGGGCTGTATTAGTCCACAAAATGCATTTTTCAAAATAGTGGATTTGTGTTGCAAACACATAAATTCATAGCCACTCACATTAACACTTACCATGCAAAACATAATAGACAGTGAAAAAACTTATGAGTTAAGCAGTCTGGCCTTACTGTGTCACTATCGCATGAGTTAACCCTTTTATGTCAAACCTAACAAAATGGTAACTTGGTTTTTGTAATTCTGTAAATCACAACACAAATCTTGTTAACTAATAATAATTTTAAAAAAATCCAAAATGTGTCTGGTTTAGTGAAAATGTGCAGGTTCATTTGTGAGCCGAGTCAAATGATCAGAATAACTGAAAGAAGGAAAATTGTTAAATTAGGTATGCAAATTTTACTTAAAGTAGAGAATGCTTTATTTAATTAGTTACAAATTTGTGAAAAAAAATCTAATATAAAAAAATACTATATTTATAGGAAAAATTAAGCATTGTAAATGTACTGTTTAAAAAAATAAAACAACCAAACAAGCAAAGTAAGCAAATGAACAAAAACAACAACTGTTCTAACAAATTCTAACAAACAAAGAAAACACCAGAAATTAATTAAATTAAATTAAGTGGGACTTGAAATTTCTGGTGAATGAAAATATAAAACAGAGTACGTTGATGAGACTCTTAGCTGCAGTAAAACATCTGAATCGTGCAAACGTTTTTAAAGAATGCCGACGATCCCGGCCCACTGCAATGTGTGAACATTCAGCAAGTAAAATGCCTGATCTTTGAGAATCATTGGTTAACTTGTCACCAAACTGCAGAAGAGATGCATCTGTCTGTGTGAACTCTACATAATCCTTCACCAGCACCACTTGCACATTACAGGAACTCGGCTGGCGTACTGAGAAATCTTTCTACCTTGATGGTGTCCAAGCACTAGCGAAACACTGGGATAAGTGCGTTAGTGTAGCAGAAGTCTGTATAGAGAAATAAAGGGAGTTTTTGACTCTCAGAACTGTGTTCTCTTAGTTTGTACAATCAAAAGTCCTGGTTTGGCTTGAACACCACTTGTATAATTTATTAGAATCCTTTTATCAGATTAGCGCACTCTCTTCCAGCACACAGACTTAACTATAATTTTTTTTCTATTTGAACCGATTAGGAAGACAATCATTTATAAAAGCCTGAGTGCTTTTCGTCCATGTTAGATAATTTTTTATTCACCTAAAGCCTAAATGCAAGCTTAGCAGATCACTATCGCCGCCCCAGTGGCTGGAATAAGATCTTATCATCACCTCCAGAGAGAGGCCTGGCTGAACATTAAGCACAGCCTATGATGTCGGGTGTATTGTTTGGACAAACTGACCACAGGACCTTACTAACAGACTGGATTTGCAGAGCGGAGCACGGTGAATCAACCTTTTAGCTATAGCTCAGGATGGTGGAGGAATGAGAACCCCAAGTCTGAGGCACGGATAATTCATCATCATTTGACTGCATATTAAGTGCGAGTCTCACTCGAGATGCACAGCAGAGTTAAGTATGCCGAGTTGTATCTCATTTTATTAGAGCGACCTCACATCACGACCATCGCTCATTTCCATTCAATTTACTGCAGAACTGCTGTGTCGCTGAGTAATGTCTCCTCAAATGCAGACAAAATGAACTGTATATTTTAGTTATGTTTATGTAGGACAAAAATCCTTATTTGTCACCTTTGAAAGAAATTGTTTCTATTTACCCTTTTTTCGAATGATTCCATAATTGCAATGCCATTTAGCTTTAGGAACTCTTACAACTGAACCTGTAGTCATTAAAAAGAATTTATGTTTAAAATAGTTACCTGGCATTAAATGAAATTAAAATTAGTAACAGGAATGAGTTTTGTGTGTGTGTTTAGAACCTGCAAATATGCAAATATGCAAAAATATAGTTTACTAGCATCCAAGGATATTCTACTAATTTATTAAGTGAAATGCTTAATACAGTAAATACTGTATATTTTTATTTATTATTTTTCCCTCTTGCACAAGAGGAGGTGCTGTTGTACACGGTTGATATGTGCTGCTATCCAGCACAACCTCAAGTGTGATATTGCTTTAATACAACAGTTCCACAAACACCATTTGTTATCAACATATTATCAACAGCTATTTTGCTCTGCCAACACAATTCCTTCTGTGGCTGGCAGAACTATCTAACTGCAGCTGGCGACTGAAAGTTTGTGTAATTAACAGGGGTGGATGTAGTTTCATATTCTTACTGGTACTATGTAACCAAAAGTACAATAAACCATGAAGGTTTCGAACAGCCTGAGAAACGTACAAGATTTACTTTATATTTCCACTTATTCCGCTTTAGAATATCAGTTAACCTCCTGGTTCTGGGGTTGAATCCCATATAATATTAGATGGAAACTGCACCATGCAGAGTGTACAATGCCTTGTTCCACACACCAAGTACAATAGTTCCTTTAATCAATTCAGAATTCTTCAGAAAGAAGCTACAGTAGTTACAGTAGCTTTGTACTGTAGCTTGTGTCAGCCGTGAACAGAACAACACGGACAGATCAGAAGCGATACAAAATGACTTTGAAGTGAATATTAAGGAGCGAAAGTGTTGTTTAACATGACTGGTTTTGAAAGTGGGTTTTTTCCTTTCTTTTTTCTTTCCCCAGTACAGCAGACCGTACAGACCTACTTTCACCCATGCCGCGATCGACAGTTAGTGTAATGAACAATTGTTAGAATACCTGTAACACAAGCTGATGCGGATAGTTTAACGTTACAGTGCTGTTATGCTCTGTATCATCACCAGTGCAATGCCTCTCACTTCCCACGGTTGGAACAAACTGTTGTATAATTTACATTTACAGAGTTGTAATTTCAGATTGACTTTGTTAGTCAAAATAACTGAATAATCAGAAACAATAATGAGAAATAACTACAGTGGATGCAACTTAATGTTATAATTTTTTTTTTTTTCTAGGAGCAAATGTTTAATATATTACTAATGGATAAAAGTTTTATTAAAATGATTTAAATATTAATGCAATAATCATACATTTCATATAGTATGTGCCAAAATACACAGTACCTTGGGTGACAGGAAAGGCTCCTATATAAATAAAATGCATTATTATTATTATTATTATTATTATTATTATTACTACTACTGAAATTAAAAGACGAAAAATAGTACCTAATTCTCCTGAAAGAAACTAACATACACACTATCATCATGTTGATTTACCACGATACACATAATGTAAGTGTTCGAAGTGTGTGTGCACCACCTCGCTGTACATATCCCAGAACAAAGGTTGCTGCAGACACTTTCAAAAGGAGCCGATTTGCTCGCATAATGTTGACACAGTACCCTAACAGAACGTAACAATGATCGTGACAATAGACACTGTGTTACTTGGTGCCGTCTTATTAAATCTTTCTCAGAACTGCTCTGCACATTCTTCCATATGAGCGGAAATAATACTCAACTCTTTTTCTCTGTCGAGAGACTGAGTGATATATATATGTGATATATATATAGGCAATAACATTTTAAACACAAATTGTATATAAATAAATTTAAAAATATATAATATTATATATATATATATATATACAGTATGTGCAGCACATCATCTGTGGAATCATGCGTTTATGTCTCTCATGTCATGGCACATAATAATGGAAAAAGCTTTATTATTGCACACACACACAGACACACACAATAAGTGGCGGCACGGTGGTGTAGTGGTTAGCACTGTCGTCTGCACCTCAAGGGTCCTGGTTTGATTCCTGGTTAGGTTCGATTCCCATCTCTGTGTACATGGAGTTTGCATGTTCTCCCTTGCTTGGTGGGTTTCCTCCGTGTACTCTGGTTTCCTCCCACAGACCAAAGACATGCAGATTAGGCTAATTGGTGATTACAAATTGCCAGTGGTCTGTGACAGTCTGTGCCGTGCAATGGATTGGCACCTTGTCCAGGGTGTACCCCGCCTCATGCCCTAAGTCTCCTGGGATACCCTGAATACAGGTTAAAGCGGTATAGAAGATGAGTGAGTGAGTGTTGGGTGGCATGTTAATTTTACAGCATGCCGTGTGAAGCCACTATTGACGTCTTTTAAACTGTAAGTTAAATTAAGTCAGAAACTCTGCATTTGAGATTTTAACAGAGAATAATTTTTTGTCTTGCTTTTATAGACGTGCAGAACAGTATGTGCCAAAATAGACAGTACTGAAATAAATATTTTTCCTGAAAGAAACATTCACACTATTAGCAGTTTGATATACCAGGGTGTGTGTAATATAAGTATTTGAAGTGTGTGTGCACCACCTCCTTGTAGACCGTGTTCATATCGTTCACGTAGAGTCTCAACAGGTTGCTGCAGACTTCTGCAAAAGGAGACGATTTGCTGGTGTAATGCAGGCACAGTTCTTGGTGGATCTTCACAGTTGCACACACACTCCTTTAACATTCCCCACAATTAGGCATCAGGTGGTGTAAGATTGGGGGAATGAAATGGATATGGGAAGGAATTGTTCTGCCACCTTTTTTAAACTCAGTCTTCATTCATGAAACTTCCTTATGTGTGGAAATAATACTCGACTATGAATACTTTTTCCTCCTTCGAGAGACCCATTTTCATCAATTATTGCACAACACAACTTTTCACTTTTTCACTACTAGGAACACACATGTCTGGAGCTATGCCCCATTGCCAAATGCTTGACAGAGAAGCACGAGTTTCAGTATTGTATATTTTGGCGCATATTGTATTTTCCAGAAATGGTGCATAATGTTGTGCCTAAGTCATTTTAAAATGTGTTTCTGATTTGTTCAAAAGGTATTGATTTGTTTTATTAATAATATTGTATTAAATTGGTTCCAGTTTATTTTGCCACATTAAAGAGTATAAAACTTAACAAATAAAAAATAGAGTGAAAAGAGGGATATTTTCTTTTACATATAATTTAAACAATTGATGCACAATTGATTGCACTTAATTTTAACAAAACCTGTAATGTGTAGATGGTTCCTAAATCTCCTTGTGATTACCTACAGTTTCGGGTTTTGCCTCTGTGCATCACCACATAGAATTTGGAACGAGCAAAGTCCAGACTTTCAGCTTTGATTCAAGAACTGTTTGGCATTAAGCCTCCATTATTCTTTGAACTAATGATTAAACCAATTGTACCAGGATAATGGAAAGAGATAACTATGGAGGAAAAAAAAGGAACAGCTCATATTCAATACATATCATGTCATTTTTTCAAACATGTTGACAGCAGTGTTATGGCATAAGTGGGTCATTGGTGTTTATTGCTGACCTGACTGCTGATAAAATTCTAATGTGTATGTGTAGAATTCTAATGTGTATATGATTATACACTTTGCTCAGATTCAGCAAAATGCTGCAAAACTGATGACACTTATCTATTGCAAAGGGATAATAACATAATGCACACAGGGAAAGTTACCCAAGAGTTTCTCATGGGAAAGAAGTGAGAGATTTTTTAATGGCCAACTTATATCAATAGAGCATGCTTTTCACTTATTTGTGACAAGACTGATGGCAGAAATACCCACATATAAAGCAGCTGCAGTAAAAGCCTGGCAAAGCATCTAGAGAGAGAAAACCCAGCATTTGGTCATGTCCACTGGTCCTATAATTCAGGCAGTCATTGACTGCAAAGGATTTTCATCCAAAAATTAAAGGCAATCCTTATGTTTGTAACTGTTAGTTTGTTCCATTATTCATGAACCCCCAAAATGGGGTGGGGTGTATGAAAATGGCTATAATTCCTTAATTGTTAATGACAAACTTTTGAAAGTATTGACTTGCCTCACACTGAGTGTTTCATTTCAAATTCATTGTGGTTATTTAGAGAGGCCAAATACCGAAAACAATTCATCTTTGTTTCAAAATGTATGGACCTGGGTATATAATCATAATATCCTTGTGTTCTAAAATATCAGGTAAAATATAATGTCAGACCTTTTTGGGCAACGCTTCTGGACAGAAATTTAAATATGTGAATATTTTAACACTTGTATTTGCAGACTTTTGAGTTGCTCATTATATTCTCTGTTTACTTTCTTGCAGCTCTTCATCAACAATGAGTGGCATGATGCAGTGAGCAAGAAAACTTTTCCAACTATCAACCCTGCCACTGGCGAAGTCATCTGCCAGGTCGCAGAAGGTGATAAGGTTGGTGCTGCGTCTTTGTGCATGTTAACACTTACCAGTTTTATCGTGTTTGGACTTGTCACTTTTAACCATGAGGTTTCTTGTCGACAATGTTTTTTCCCTTCTCATTGTTCTAGAAAACATGTGCTCATATTACCTCAATTGTTGGTCTCTTTTCTCAGGCAGATGTAGATAAAGCAGTGAAGGCTGCAAAGGACGCGTTCAGACTCGGTTCTCCATGGCGCCGCATGGATGCATCTCAGCGAGGACTCCTCCTCTACCGTCTGGCTGACTGCATTGAGAGGGACTCGGCTTACCTCGCAGTGAGTGATGACTGCTTTATTCTATTCTAATCAGAACTGTGTGCATGAATCTATAGTGCTGTAAAAAGTATTTTCCCCTTCCTGACTTGCACTTTTGTCACACTTGTATGATTGAGATAATCAATAAATTTTAGTATAACACAGAAATCACCAGAGTTAATACAAAATTAAGTCTTTAAATGATGATTTCATTTATTAAGGAAAAATTCTCCAAACCCACTTAGCCTTATGTAAAAAGGCAATTGCCCCCTAATCCTAATACTGTATATGGTTGTCCCAATCAAGTGTTTGCAATGACTGGCAATAAGTCTATGGAGGAATTTTGGCCCATTTGTCTTTTCGAATTTTTTTCGAAAGTCTTTTTTTTTTTTTTTTTTTTTAAAGAGTTTTTAAGCATGAACAGTCTGTTTAAGGTCATGCAACAGCATCCCAATTGGAATTAAGTCCGGATTTTGACTCTTCCACTGCAAATTCTTCATATTTTTATTTATGTTTATGTATTTTTTTAAGCTATTTAGAGGTGGACTTGTTGGTGTGTTTCGGATTATTGTTCTGCTGCATAACCCAAGTCACGAACTGATGGTCAGATATTTTGCTTCAGGATTTTCTGGTAGAGTGCAGGATTCATAGTTCACTTATAGCAAGGCATCTGGGTCCTGAAGCTGGTGGTATGATATTTTTTTATTATTATTATTTATTTATGTTTTTTTTTTTTTAATGAAATGCTGTTATTTCAAATGTAATGGGACACACTTTTCAAAAAGTTAAACTTTTGTACTATCAAGAATATCAAGAATATTTGCTCCTAAGGTCTTGAGGATAATCAAGATGTTTTTTTGGCGAATGTGAGACAAGGCTTCGTGTACTTTTAGATCAACTGTAGCTTTCGCCTTGGAGCTCTTCCATGGATGCCGTTTTTGCCCAATCTATTGTTGAATTATGAACACTGTCATTAACTGAGGTAAGTGAGGCCTGTGGTTCTTTAGATGTTGTTCTGGGTCCTTTTATGAGCTTCAAATAAGTCGTTGTTTGGCTCTTGGAGTAACTTGGACCGGCCACTCCAGGGAAGGTTCACCAATGTTTCAAGTTTTCTCCATTTGTGGAGAATGTCCCTCACCGAGGTTCTCTGGAATCTCCAACTTCTCAACTGTTCTTGAATCCCTTTAGATCATGTTGCTTTCTTAGATCTTTTACCATTTTTCACTGTCAGACAGATTCAATTTAAGTGACCTACTTGATTCAACAGGTCTGGAAGTAATCACGGATGGGTGTGGCAAGTGAAAAAAAGTGGACAATCCATAATGTATAACATTAACATGTGTGTGCGCGTGTGTGCATATTAAATTTACATACAAAGAATTTGCTTATTGTCACAATGACTGTTGGAGCCTTTTTGATGATGCTACAATGTGGCAGGTGTAACTGGGTAGCTCTATAATGAAACTTAATAAGAATATGCACTGGTTGCTGTTTGTTGCCTTTCAGCATACTATTTTTTTTGCATTTGGCCAGTGTATGCATGTATTATAGGAAAAGAGATCTGGAGCTTGATAAAGGTTGCCTAGTCATCATGATTTTGCTTCAGCGGTGAATAACATGTGTTTAAAAAAAAAAAAGCTTATCTTAGATGAATGCCTACAGTGACTCAGCAATCTTACCAGATGTGAGAATGCTTTGTTCTCCAATTTTTTATGTCAACTCCAGGTTATGTTGGGGGCAATATGAGGGCAATATGAAGCACCAAACCCTTGGTTGTCTTATGTACATATTTGCATTCTAGCCAAGATATTAATAGATTCGGCTTGTACGGAGAACACCGTGGCACTGACTTTGTGATAATAAATAGATATAGTAGACATCCATTTCAGTTAACTTAAAATATTCAGAACAAAATTGCACTGTTTTAGACTAAAGAACTGTAGATGTAATGAGAGAGACCACAATGCTCATCCTGGACCTACTGGAATTTTAACACATTTGGTGCTGTTGGATTTGCCAACAGTTATACTGTGTATGTATACATGTGTGTGTAAACTAGGGGTGTAAATGTTGGATTGATATAAAAGAAAGAAGCATTGTATTGAGATGGAAGTCATGGACATTGATTGACATTGGTAGTCACGGTTCACTATGTTTTCGGTACAGTGAAGTGTAAAAAAAGACTTAATCATAAAATAATTTTTAAAAAATTTCCATTTATGAAATTCAATTGTAAATATACAAACTTCTAAAACATGTAAACTGTGGAAATCTGGCCATAATTTCCTGAGCACATGAGGAATGTGCAAAAAGGTGCATACCTTTCTTAAAGAAAAAAATAAAAATAAATAAATATTACATATATATACTTACAGGGGTTGGACAATGAAAC
Organism: Heterobranchus longifilis; assembly: GCA_028570985.1. Lineage (NCBI taxonomy): Eukaryota > Metazoa > Chordata > Actinopteri > Siluriformes > Clariidae > Heterobranchus > Heterobranchus longifilis. The sequence continues at coordinate 11,449 of JAOVVB010141620.1, forward strand.
TTAAACGCCTGGTTTTAGACCACAATAATTCTGTTATACAGTGGAATTTTGGATTACGAGCATAATTCGTATTTCAAAACACTCGTAAACCAAACTGAATTCCCCCATAAGATATAATGAAAACTTTATTATAAAAATTATTCGTTTCACAGCCCAAAATAAATACATAAAAATAATTAATACAAAATATAAAGTACAAATAAAACAAGTTAACCTGCACTTTACCTTTAAAAAAAGTAAAAAAATAAATTCAGACAGATAAGTGTTTCCGTTTATGCGCACAGTGTTTGTGTCTGTGTGCGTCTGTGTGTAAAGCTAAAGTAAGAGGAGAGGTGGAATCAGACCCTCTTCTTGTCTTACACACTAACCCTTCTCTTCTCTTATTTGAGTTTTACACACACACATACACACACACATTAATGGAATGACTGTTTTATCGGAAGAATTAACAAGGAACATTGACATTAGCTAATGACACTCATCATTTCACACGCATACTAATGGAATCACCTGCACTTTACCTTTGAAAAGAATCGTGACAGAGCAGTGTTTCTGTGTAGAGCAGAGAGAAAGAGTGTGTGTGTG
>JAOVVB010141630.1:0-12033 GCA_028570985.1 Heterobranchus longifilis
GGCGGAGATTCACATGCACTAACATGCACGTGCGACCGTCCCGGCTTGTAAACAAAGAGGCTGAGAACAACACACAGTGAGGGCGTGTGACGGCACGCTCTTCTCCACATGAAATTACGCCACAAGTTCTTTACATAGCAATTTTTTTCATTTCTGAAATCTAAAAAGAATGAATTTCGCCTATTGCTCCATTAATTGATAAACAGCATTTCAAGTACCAAACTGGTGGTTTTGCATTTTTGAGCACATTAAGTACAAATCACCTACTTAAGTAAAAAAAAAAGAAAAATGCTTTGGCCACTTGGGGGTAACATGCAGCGGAAAACAAAACATCTGACATATTATCAACTTATAAATTCCACATCCAGAAGACACAGAGCAACACGATCATCCCACTGGAGTCGCGTTTGTGTCCACATTAAGAACTGAAACAAACACAGGGCTTTGACTGCTGTTTGTATCCTCACAACAGTCATCGTTGATGTTTTTGGACTACATAACTTACCTAGGCTACATAAGTTAATTAACAAACTGACTTATTTCAACACAAACCATGATCTTTTTCCTAAACTTAACCAAATACTTTTGTTTGTATTCACAATGTTAATGACGTGCCCCACGTGTTTAAAACTGTGAGAGCGTAGTGGAGCGTCCTAGTTTGAGGCATATAAGGCTATGCATTGCGTAAAAATGCCAAGGGGGCCGTGACAAAAGGTTAGTATTTGACGAGTTGGGAGTGAGAATGGTTTGGCTGACCATTTTCTAAATTACTCTACTAGTTTAGGTTGACTTCTCTCCAAGTAACGCCATCATTGATTCAAGTCTTGATGCTCTTCCGCTGTCTGTTTGTTGGTTTTGATTTTTACTGTCCAAAATCTCGGATACAGCACACCGTATGTTCTCTTTCTTCCTTTAACGTCTTTTGTCTAAAGTTGAAAATGTTCAAACAAGCTGGTGCTGTGCCATATCAATTGCATGCATTTGGATGGACAAAATAACAGAAACACAACAATCCAAGACAGCCACTGAAGGAATTATTGTCTTAGAAAATGACCATGGAGTTAAATTAACACATCTTTTGGAACAGTATCAACAAAAACAAAATGTAACGCCTCATTTTACAGATCTGCAATTTCCTCCTAATCGTTTGCCAGGAACTTTCCTGGAAATTGGTGCTAATAATAGAGACAATCGAGACGGTGTTAATTTGATAAACTTCCAGTTAATTAATTCAAATAACTGCACCCTAGAGCACCTTAGTCAGAGCAAAGCCGGTCAGCTGAGCATGTAAATATGTGACATTTGGCAAGGCAAGCAAACAATTCAACATATATGAACTATTCCAATTATAAATTAGTAATGAAATAATATTTTCTTCAAGCTTTTATTTCAATAAAATCCATATATTTACTTAGAATTAGTACCAAATTACATTGCATTACAGCAGGAAACCTTCTGGGAAATTACTCTGAAATTACAGACTTGTAAAATAGAGAATTACCTAGTAGAGGTAAAATATTACAATATGTATTCCCATTCAGTAAAAACACGTCAAGAAATAAAATATACATTAAATGCCAATGCAAAATTTTAAAAAACACCAACGATGACAATAAAACACACAGACCTGATTCCCTGATACCTGAAAGTAAATTCCCTGCTACAAATTCACTTCACCAGACCAGCATCCTAATTCTGACACAAACATTATGGTCAGAAATATTTTTAAAGTAAAATAGCTGCACGTCTCTGCAGATAAAATAAAAAATCTTCTCACCTGTGCGCTGTGTGAGCGGCTCACGCTGACGGGTCACTCTCCGCTAACAGCACAGAGTGTTTTTATATTTAGGTGTGACCGGCTTTCACATGCCTCGAAAACACCAGACGGATGCTCCCTGCAGAAACTGGGCCATGCGTGGTCAACACCTGGCCCGCTGGTCTTAAATATAGCCGGGTTACGTATGCTATTGTGTGAGCTAAGCCTGGGCATTTGTCGCGTTTGGCGGGAAGCCCACAATTCGAGATCCCACAAGCCTCCGGGGCTTTAGACTGTGGACTCACACAAGCCAACAACTTCACTGTCTATTGTTCTTCGTGGATAGCAAAATCAATTGGGTCTATTTTTTTCCCTCTGTTGTTTTGTCGAAGAAATATGAGATGATGGATGTCTCATAAAACTGTTGGCTGAGTTCAAGCCAGCTGCAGGAAAACTGTGCAGCCAGGAGCTCTGTGCCGTCTCTTCAATCCACGCTTTGAATTAGCTTTTATGAGGAAACTGTTGTGTAATTGTTTCCTGGTGTGATTTCCAATGCTCTTGTTTGGTTTTCTGCTGTTTGTGTTCATTGACTTTTAATGACTTTTGTCAGCTTGATTTAAGTTGTTTTTGGCTTTTCTCTGCTTTCCGCTAATTGTATTACTTCTGTTTTACTCTCTTCCTTTTGATCAGGAAAGCACTTTTTGTTTAGATGTTTTAAAACTTTATTTCATTAGGAAAAATACAATTAATTAATTAGCTATTGAATAAATGTAGTAAAACTTTATTTTTTTGTATTTAGCATTTGCAGTGGAGGAAGAAGTACTCAGATCTTAGTAAAGAAGTAAAAGTCCTGCATTCAAAATCGTACTCAAGTAAAAGTACAAAAGTAGTAGCATCAAAATGTACTTAAAGTACCAAAAGTAAGAGTACACAATATGCAGAATGGCTCATTTTATAATAATATATATTATACTGAATATTTTTTTGGTGCATTAATGTGTTCAATACTTCAAGGTTGGCTGATTTTAATTACTTTATATACTGATGGGTAGCTTAACCTGTAATACAGCATCATACTTTATGAGTTGATTTTATATATTGTATATATGTGTAATCTGCAAAGTAACTAGTAACTAAATCTGTCAAATAAATGAAGTGGAGTAAAGAGTGTATGAAGTATAAAGTGCCAAAAATGGAAATACTCAATTACTTTCCACCACTGGTCATTTTCCATTATATATTGTATCATACTGTATCATATTTTCATGTTTGTTGTTGTTTTGTAACAGTTTCATGTTGCACCACATTCCTTCCCAGATCTCAGATCAAAATACTGCCCGGTGTATCAGCTGCTCAGGTCCCAGTGTGTGTATCAGTGTGCAACAGTGTGATCCTGAAAGAGTGCTAACAGGACAAGCACTCCTTCCTAGATGAATGAATACCTGTGTGTGCGACAGGTTTACACCAGGGCCCGGTCCCTTGGCCCTGCTGCAGGCTCTGTGATCTCCGGGGAGCCAGCTGATGTGCAGCTGCAGATTAGTGGAGCTTTACGGGGGCCACCATGTCTCCTCCTCTGGCTCACAGACTTAAATAGTGCAGCTCAACATAAAGCTCCCATATTGTCCGTGTACAGAGAGGGAGGCTGTAAAACTACTAAAATAAGACTGGTTCCCATCCTAACACTGACTCAGCCAGCTTTTAAAGATTTAATATGTCTAAATTTAAACAGTGCATGTATCTGAGGTTGTTAGAGGTAATGGGCATTGTCAGTCAAAGTAATAGTTCAATATTTGTAACACTTTCTTTGGTATTGAATGAGTAATAACGCAACTTAGCAGAAGTGATATTTCAGGTCTTTTACTTTGACGGGGCCAAGCAGGGAATGCTTCCTCCCTGTATGTGGCAGCTTGTCGTTTCAGTGTATACAGTTTAAAGTGATTTTTTTCTTTCATTTCAAAAACATTTTCTCCACCTAAACCTGCCAAACTCTTCCACCAACATGTCAGGCCTTACACATCCATTTAACCCCCAGAGGCAGGTTGAAAACTGGTGAGTCCATGGCTTCATGCACAAACTGCTCAAACAGCTCAAAACATCGTCTCACATCTTTTATCAGACTGTTTTATTTATGATCCTCTTCTATTTGATTCTGACATGATGTTGATTCATTGATTGTATCCTTATATTGTCTTTGATTTTTGCCGTGGCTGTCTTTTAATATTGTATTATTTTAGATTTTTTTATTTTGCTGTTTGACTCTTATAACGACTTTGCATGTTTTATTGCTTCATGTTCCTCTATATGTTTTTATGTTTTTTTTATGTTTTTATTTTCTCTGTGAAGCACATTGAGCTGCATTTTATGTATGAAATATGTTAGCTACATTTCAAATATTTATTTTATCATTGCATATCATAGCTATTGCTTGACTGGTAATAGTGTCATATAATAGGCTAATAATAGGCCTAATAATAGGTACAATAATAATAATAATAATAATAATAATAATAATAATAATAATAGGTTTTATTTGTATAGCACATTTTCTAGTTCATTTGGCATATAAAGCTAAAGTTAAACATACATTTACGTTTATATTTATTAAAAACAACAAACATAGTATTTATATGTTAAAAATGAATACAATTAATCAAATTAAACGTATTGTCTGCCATCCGGAAAACGTTTGTGGTTGTCATAGCAACATGTAAACTTTGCATTGCCTGGGAACTAAATTAACATTAGAAAGACAGTGCTAGCAGCTCTTTGCTACATCAAAATCGTAGTTTGTTTTTAATGACAATAAAACAGACACGGGATTAAAGAAGAAGTTTAAACGAGTGACATTGGCTCGTTTTCTCGCCGTGTCAGCATCCTGGTGGATTTACAGGCCGTTCATTAACTTCAGTAAAGTGAGAAAGCTAACAAGCTAACCTAGCGTTAGCCGGGCTGTTAACTAGCCTAACCAAAGCTGCCATGTCGGTGCAAAGACGAACTGAAGAGCAGGAGGTGAAAGAAGATGAGGAGGAAAGCACAAACCTACAACTAGGTGCAGATACTGAAGTACAGCCGCCAGAGCACGACGGAGAGCCGGGGGGGAGTGATGGAGAGGAGGAGCAGACCGACAGGTCCACCCAGGGTGAGTCCACTATCTGCTTTAACCTCCAATTTAGGCTAACATTACTTGCCAAACGTACTGTGTGTGCGTGTGTGCGTGTGCGTGTGTGCGTGCGTGTGTATTTTTTATTTACTTTTAGGCCTACTTATTTTATTTTATTCTATAATATTTACTCTATTCTATTTTAGGCTAATTGTTTCTGGAGCTGTCATACAAATTGTGTATGAACTTTGTGATTTTTTTTAATAGGCCTAAATAAATATCTGATTGAATTGCACCTTATTGTTATCTTAGACTTTTTACACATTAATAAAGAATTCATTTTACGCAATCCATCCGAAAGTGGTCAACCAACTGACTGACAGAAAGAAAGACATTGAATCCCTCAAGTCACGGCACTAATGCAGCTAAAAACAAATCTAGTGATTGACAGGTGTAATTTTTATAGCAATTATGATGTGTTTTATGTAATAATCTTACATTTCTGACCTTTACAGATGTGCTGGAGACAGTGGAAGAAGCTGAAACACAGGCTGATCTGCCCGATGATGCCGAGCAGTTTAGAGAGCCTCAGAGAAGTGAAAATGTTGGAAACTCTACAGCAACAGGTAATCTCTGATTTACAGATTAAAGATATGTATGAACTGGACCCTAAACAATCTTAAATATCCTGAATCTGTTACCACAAATGTTTAAAATCCAAAGACTAGTCAGACAGTCAAATATGCATGACAAAAAACGCAGAAAACCCAAGAAAAGAACAGATTCAGCAGATGCTTAAAATGTTTTACTGTCAGTTTTTCTATTCACTGTCTTGCATATCATCGTTTGTTTGTTTGTTTGTTTGTTGTGATTGGTGATTTGTACCTTAACTGTACCATTTTCCCTGTAGTTTAAATTTATAAAAGTTATTAAGAAAGTTCCATCAGTAGTTTAAATATTTGCTGATTATAGATGTACATATTAATATGGAATTCAGAAAGTAAATATAGTATATATATATATAGTAAAAAAAGTATGTAAAACTGAGGCATGGTGCAGGATAAAAGCATTGAGAATGGTCATCAAAGTGATGTTAGAGTAAATACTGTTCCTGATGCTGCCCGATGGGATTCATTTAGTTTATCTTCCAAATGAAATCCTGTTGATTTCTCCATGACAGTTTATCAGATTTTGTCTCACTAAGACTGATCTGTTTACAGTGTGACACATTTCCCAAATCCATTTGACACAGATCATTCAATTTAATTTTAATTTCAGTTTTATATATTTGCAGAGCCACGGTATAAACATACCACAAAAAATGAATGCAGATCATATTCATGTATTCTGGGATTGGCAAGAGTGTAATTTGTGGATGAAGTGTAGGCAGTGAAGTATGTGATGTGCTGTTTCTAGGTAACCTGACACAAGTATTATACAATATGAGGATCAATATCTTGTTAAAGTTCTATTAGTGGAAACCAATAGAAACAGTCAGAAAGCAATGACATTAAATAAAAACCCCAATTCTAAGGCAGCATATGTACACTATCAATATATATTATATGGAATAAGTGGAATCATTTTTTAATGTTTAATAAAAATGAAAAGAGTGGACTGATTATCCATCACAATGACACAACTAACCCCACTTTATAATAAAATGTTTGTTCTTTTTGTATCAGCCTTTTAAAAAGCAACATCATTTCAGTTATAAAATACAGACCACAGTAAAAAAAAAAGAGAAGAGAAATTTCAGAGGTGAACTCGCAGTCTGTGTGTGGTTGCAGTGAAGGTGGTGCTGGTGCCAGAGGGTCATGTGATGACCGTGGCCTTCGCCATCGGTCTCAGCATTCAGGAGCTGAAGCTTCACCTCGCCGCGGAGCTCAGAGTTCCTGCTGAGGTGCTGCAGATCTCTCTGGACGGTACGTGTATTTCTCTACCAACAAACTCTGGGAGATGTTGTTTTTTTGAGGGTTTGAGGAGTTGTGAGAGCGATGAGTAAATTGTGGCAACCATCGATCCCAGCCTCCCACTATTATCTTAGTAAAACATTACGTTTCAGTGTTGCCACCGGGACACGCATTGGACCAGTGGTTCCCAAACACTGCATGAAAAATGGGATTTTCATCTGTAAGCAGACAGGAAGTCTGTGTTCCCGTTCTCAACCGCAACAACCTCCGAGCTATCAGTGTACGCTGCGCATGACCAGTTTTGAAGATTTGGATCATTTGGTGAATGACTGTAAAGATCTACAAAGAATAATGTTTACAACATTTTCGTGTAAATGTTCCATGGAAACGGGTTTCCTCCCGATGCTATTTTGCATAAGCACCGTCTCTGTGTCCGGTGCGTGGCACCGCCCAGGACGATTGTGATTGGTTTAAGGAAATTCAAACAGGTTTTTTTCCCTATCCAAGAGTGAAAACACACTGGATCCAGACCGTCCACCTGTGGAGATAGGTTTGGCTACGCAAAACTATTGAGCATACAACAAGAAAAACAACTAACAACAATCTCATGTGGATTTCTGCATCTAAAATATGTGAAGACAAAATAAATGGTCAGAAACAGAAATTGTTGATGTGGAGCACAAACCTATTATTATTACTTATTCTTTTTTAATTTATTCTATTTTTTTTAATTTTTTCCTAATTGAGTCAAAGAAGTAACTTAAAAAACAATTTTGCAATGTGTGTTGAATTATTATTTTTTTGACTTAGCATATAGTGCCCATTGGAAGAACTGAGGCTTAAAATACCAATTATAAACTTCTGCTTTTAAAAGTTAATTTAATAGAATTCATGTTTAATTTTATGAACCTGCCTCATGGGGGGGGGCTGTAAAAATGCAATAAACTGCAATTGTCTGTTTCCAAATGACCACATTTTTAGGCCGAGTGGTGGAGGAGCAGCAGAGCCTGATGGAGCTCGGCGTCCGGCCTCACGGCTCCACCCGGATGGAGATGAGTTCCACAGACCCGACCACCCACCCACTCCGCCCACTTCGCCCCCCAGAGCACGACAACATGCCGGACGTGATCACCGTCCGAGTCCAAACAGGTGTGAACGCGTCGCTCTCTACAGTGTGTACCGTCTACACACTGTATGTTTGTCTGCTGCATGTGGAAGCAGCTGTTTGCCCACATGTTACAGTCAGAAATGTTTCTGTCAGAAATCACTTAATGCAGCTTTAAATGAATTATTGAAGGTTTTGCTTTCACTTCAGCATTTTAAAGCAAATGGAAGATTTTCTACACGGTGAGTAAATATTTAAGAACGAATGGGAGTTTTTATTTCAAAGAAGATTCGTGTTTGAATATGGAGGCTTGAATGTGCCACCGGAATAATTCTAGACTTTTACAACATTTCATTAAAATAAATGATAACCATCAATTATAATATACAAATATATTTAATTATCAACATTCATTTTAGCATTCATGAATGCATCATTTAAATGCTGATTTAATGAATCCACGAGTGACATATTTTTTATTTATTTATGAATGTATTCATTGATCGTATATAAACACAAAATTCTATCATTATTCTGGTGTTACTTCAGACTGCGCAGCACAAAATTACAAAGAAAATGAGAAACAAAAAATGAAAATGAAATAAACAAATAAGTAACTTGCACTGCAGGGCTCCAATATCCACTTCTTTATTGCACATAGTAATGGCTTTAAGGTGTAATAAATAAGTGGATATTGGAGCCCTGCAGTGTGCGAGCTATTTATTGGTTTATTTCATGATTTTCTCACTTTTGGCTCACCTGCCCTCTTTGGTTTGGATGTGCGTGCATACTCCTACTTTTACTTAAATATGAAAGAAAACTAATATGATGAATATGAACTAAACTTAAATTAAACTATAAACCAAATTCTTTAAAAAAAATAGGAGAGTAGCTGAAATTATTAGTTACACGTGATGTAAGCATTTCTTTTCATAGGTTTTTTTTCACAAATCACATCTTTTTTTTTTCGCATTTGTGGACCGCACACTTAATGACAGAAACACTATTTAGTGCAAAATGACGACAGACTTGAGCTCTCTGTAAAACGACTCCCTCTGACTTCCAGATGAGGACGTGTTCCAGGAGGTGGTGGTGGAGATCGAGCGCCCCCCCCAGCAGAAGGCCTACCTGGGCGGCTACAGACACCGGCTGACGGGGATGGAGTACCACCACGCTGCCGCCCAGACCCCGCCCAAGAAGAGACCTGACAGAGGAGTGGTGGTCTTCAGTCGTGAAACACAGGTCAGCACAGAGCTTCAAAACAAAAGTGTCAGACTTTAGTTTGCAGCAGGTGATACGTTTGCAATCAGAATTGAATACAGAATACAAAAAACAATTATGATGAAAAGCTCATTTAAACACATGAAACCACACAGCTGGATGTGTGTGTGTGGTGCATTTAAAGGTCACTCATTACTGCAAAACAACGTTCTCATTCAGGCATGAGACAGAACATGTGCAAATGAAACAATCTAATTACAGAGAGCGAGGAAGAGTGTAAATGAGCTTCTTGAACCAGAAGACGAATGGTCACAGTAACACCTCTCTGGTGAGCGTCATGGGTAATTAGTTTGAATCTGACATGCACAGAAACATGCTCAATATCTTAGAATGATATCATAAAGCGAGAGCGCGCATGAGATCCACAGACACAGAGGAGCTGTGCACACAACTTTACCAGCATACTCACCAAAGTAAATATTGGACCCAGTTTCCACAAGCCACATATCTCCTGAACAATCTGACACCAAAATTACATCTTTCAGACGGACATATCAGGAGAAAATTAACTTTATTCAAGAACTTTTTCTGTCTCAGCAACAAACTATTTTTTTTTAATGCTAAAAGTAGCGGTTAGCTGTGTAGATATCTAATGTTAGCTAAGTAAAATCTAAATAAATTGTGCAAATATAACTTTTCATCCATCCACATGACGTTTATTCCACTTTAAAACGTGACCACGGCCACTTAGGAGACAGGAAGTGTGCACTGTTTCTTATCATTGGCGGTGCCTGTAGTGCCGTATCTTTAAATATCCATGATCTTTGACACGAGTGCTTTCACAGCGCTCATGCGCAGAATATCTCTGCTCGAGTGAGCATTATTGGAGCCTGCGAGGGAGAAAGACATGCTGTGATCCGCAAGTACACAACTAGATCCGCGAGTGCACAACTATCATTGTTCTCTTGCTCGCAAAATTTTCACCTGCTCGCTCGCGAGTATATTGACAGTAAGTGGGCGGAACCCAGTCGCCACTGTAACCTGCTGGAAACCTAAACATGATTGGATCTAGTCCTCATCTTACATGATTGGCCGCTGTTCTTACATGAGGCGTTTCTGCAGCCATTGTTGTGTAACTTGTTGCGTCGATCTTCTGTCCTGGCTCTCCAGGCCCACTTAGGCCTGAAACATGGTCCATGCAAGGACGCAGATGCAAATGTCTGAATGAAGAGGTGACGACATGCCCTCAATATGCCGACGCATACGGATATGTTCAGCTAGAGCTTTGTCAAACCGGTCAGCCGTGGTTATTTTGATCAGAAGTCAACACAAACAGAAGCGTTGCATTACAGTTTTCAGGTGACACATTTCTCAACGCAACAGCGTATGAAATCGGTGTTGCGTAGCTCAAAACGTCGGCGTCCGCGTCCTTGCATGGACCATGTTTCAGGCCTTACTGTCAATATATTCACGAGCGAACGGGTGAAAATTTTGTGAGCAAGAGAACAATAATACTGTTAAAGTTGCATGCGTGGCTCCTCTGTGTCCGTCTCCGTGGATCTCATGAGCGCTCTCGCTTTATGACAGCGTTCTAACACCATAGTTAACCCTGATGATTTAAAATGAACATACTGGGTTTTTTTTTTTTACTGTTGATCATTTTCGAAATCATCCATCACTTTTCAGATTGATTTCTTTGCTTCCATGCATTCTTCTTATTTATTTATTTATTTATACAGGACTTTAGCCACTGTATATGGGATGCACGGTCTACCACTGAGCCACCAGCGCATCCCCTCCATGCATTGTTATTTCTATGAAAATCAACATGCAAAGACTTGAAACTTCTATCAGAGAGATATTCCTTCACAGCCAATGCTCACCCACATCTATCTCTTACTTTCTGTCCGATAAAATTAATGTCTGGAACTTTTGTTGCTGCCTGGGTACAAATAAACTCAACTTTTGTAAGACTATAGAAAAGCTTCTCTGAAGCTCACAGAATAACTTTGAAAAACCAATTCGAACAAAACAAAGCCTTGACAATGTAACAAAACAAAGTCAAACAAGGTTAGCAAGAAAGAATGTGGCATTTCTTCATGCATTTCTCGGTTTCTAGAGGTGTTTCTATTTTGTCTACTGTCTATTTAAACCAGTGACACTGGACAACATATTAGAAACACAGTTTAACTACAGCCTCCAAAATTACCATAACATTGAATCAACAACTCTCTGAAACAGTTTTAACTAAAACTGAACATTATAAACATGTGATTTACTGTATCACAGGGCTGTTGTATTAGACTTGATACACTTGAAACTGAGTGTAAATCAGTGTTTAACTTGATTCTGCTTGTGTTGTTTTCTAAAGTTAAAGCCCTGTAAGATTTTTTCTGACTTCGGAGACAGCCAGTCATTATCAAAAAAAGCCTCTTGTGCAGACAGTAATAACTCCCAATTTCAAAAGACATTGAGTTCAGATAGAAACCGTTCAATGGGCCACTTCACAAGGACTGTACCCAAAGAAAATACTGGAGCACACCAATCACTTTGAGAATTGATTTAAAAGGTGCAAACGACTGACGTTTCGACGCGCGACAGTGTAGTTGGGTACAGTCTTTGTGAAGTAGCACATTGAACTGTTATAGTTTAGTGTCCTATTCTGTGAGCACCGACCTCCGTCTGAGCAAGAGACTCCTCACTCGGGATGGTTCGGATGTTTTGAAGTGCAGTTGTATGATGCATCCATATTAGTCAGTGTATTACCTACAGAAAATGGTGGTTGGCACACTCCCAGGGCCACACAGCAAAATGTACTTTAGACAACAAAAAAAAAAGGCTAACTTATGAAATCATTATCAGTTTAAAGGAGCAATAAGCGAAATTCATTCTTTTTAGATTTCAGGAATGAAAAAAAATGCTATGTAAAGAACTTGTG
>JAOVVB010141639.1:0-12032 GCA_028570985.1 Heterobranchus longifilis
ACAGCAACTCGTACTTTAAGGGGCATGCAATAACGTCACATTTACCAGATCAGGGCGCTTAACACAAACAGCAGCAGAAAACTTAGAACCAGTAGAAATACAGTTAATTGTAAATAGTCATTAACATTACTAGCTAACGTTAACATTGTCCTACGAGGCTAAAACCGTATCAAGCCAATAATCGCGCTCAAAATGTGCACGAAGTCCTGAGAAATCCCCAGAAGCTTGCAAAGGAGAAAAACTCCGCTTTACCAGTCCCCTGCCTACGGCGGCCGACAAGGGCAGGCGCTGCAACGGCCCACAACACTTCCATTAGGACAATGTGCCGCAGAAAGCCCAAACAAATGCATTAACAGAAAAACGAGGCAAATTAAAAAGCATACAAACTCCGCAAACAAATGCAGAACGTTTCTCCTAATGAAAGTGTTGTGGGCCGTTGAAGCGCGTTTGCCTTAGTCGGCCACCGTAACGTTACCTGCCACATTCAAAAATGCATTCAAAAGTGTGGCAAAGCACTGGATAACCGTCACATTTTGCACGTTATCCGAAATGTAAAGACATTTAACGTTAACGTTGACGTATAGTCTACACAGTTTATAAACAGTCCGAAGTCTAAGGTTAAAGTCTACGTCTACGTTAAGGGCATTCAAAAAAGTGCGCCAAGCATTTGGGGGGGGGGGGGTCGCGCTTTGCGCGTTACCCTGATTATAAAAACAAGGCAGTCTAACGATAAAACATTTTCTTAAATATAATATCCTTACGGCGTTATAACAAGCAAATGGGTTTTAGTAAAAATGTAACAGTTACTTACAAGTTGTTTTACTCACGAACTCCCGTCGCTTTCGGATGGCAGCCATGATGGAAAATCTTTTCTGGAAACGTTGAACTGGCCCGCAACGTCATGACGTAAACACACCCGCAACGTCATGACGTTGCGTCGTCAGTGTAACACTCTAAAATTATAATTGAACTTGCAGTGTTTACTTAAAAATGTAGAGCCACATAAAATGAAAACTAGCTTAGTCGTTCAGAACATAAAAAAGTTTTAAGTTCAATTAACTTTAAAACAGATTTTGATTATGGCGTTCTCAATCTTTATAAGTCTGTATTGCTGTTCGGGTTTACAGTGTGGTCATGTTGTGCACCTATTTAACAATATATGCCAAATATTTGTTTTTACAAAAATCGCATTTATTGTATTATTCTATCAAAAACGATCAAAATCCATTATTTCTTTCTTCTTGTAAAACAAGAAATGACGCGTGCTTATAGCTATAGCTATGTGACAACAACAGTTGTGACGGCGTTGACAAATACACATTGACTCACAAGGTGAAAACAATTTAAAAAATTGGCAGAGGTCTAGTTGATTCAATAACAGATGAGGGAAGTGTGTGTGGAAGTGGTGGTGTGGAGCCATTGCTAACACTCCTCTGTAGCACCATCTGTACTGTGCTGAATTCTAACCACCTGCAAAGGATTCGATTTCCCAAGAAAATATACCGTTTGACTGAGAAATACATCACCGCACAGAAGCTAAAGGCACTCTAAGTTCCATTTCAGCTCAACTTTAACATCCAATACACGCATGGAAGTGTAAAACAAGAAAAAAGAAAAAAACATGAACATAGCAGTTGCTTGCCATCCCCTGCGGTTGCCTTAATAGCGCAGTATTGCAATATTATGGTTATTGTGACTGCCCTATAGCAGTTTGCCATTTGCCCTTCACAGCATGAAAAGACACTGGACCTGTGTTGTGTAGGTCTAAAGGGAGTCTGGGGGGGGGGGGGGTGATCACTGGACCAGGATATTGCACCTGCTGCCCATCTGTTACAGGTCAGAGAACTCTGGTGTGGTAGCTCTCTGGTGCTCATGCTAATGCTGCTCTGTGGCCACACTACTACATTTTCGTTTGAAAATGCATAACTTTTGCTATGTTTAGGCCTAGCATCTACACTACGCCAGCGTTTTCAAGCCCCGAAAAGGGAGACATTTGAAGACGCTGCTGACCCCATTTTCGTTAAAAAACTCTGGGGTTGCGTTGTAGTGTAGACGGGTGATATCCGGAGATGTTTGGAAACGATGACGCAGACATCCACGTTGGCTTACTGATTGGGTCTTAGCAGTCATGACGTAGGTCTTGGTGTTTTTTATGCACTCTGGCACCTTATTTACATTCAAAGTACAAATTCCATTTATTTTCATTGTGAATTAGAAAACGGTCGGAGGGCCACCCCGCACCCTATCGACGGCCATATTTGGCCCACGGGCCGCAAGTTGAGAATCACTGGGCTCCACCCTCCTACAACCACACAAACACTTTGCTGCGCCTGATTGGACAAACGCTTTCACGCTTGGGCTGTCTGCTCTTGGATTTCAAACCGCGCCAACATGGTGGCTCATTTGGAAACTTTCTCTTATATTACGAAAAAATAGTTCACTGAAATGTGTTTTTCAAAACATTTTAGGCGAGAAATAAGCTATGCAGTTGCCGAATCTGTCTTCATTTTAGATTGACAATGGTTAGTTTAAAAGATTTTTGAGCGAGGTGGTGAGTTGTGCCGGACGCTGCTGATTTGCATAAAGTAGCTCAGACCTTAACTTTATGCAAATGAGGAGCAGGCAATGCAATGCCCCGTCTCTTGAAACTCGCCGTGACCCTACCAGAATGAATTGCACTAATTGTGCTGAGCCAATGTTTCATTTGCTCTGCAGACTCAGTCTGGCCTCCCGTTCAGACAGATTTCCATCGACTAAAACCTTGTAGATCCAATCACAACCATTTATCTCATGAGGCAGGTTTAAGCCTCTGTCAGTCGTCCTCTGTCCGTGAGGCAGACATTATTGTCAACAAAGATGGCTGCTACCGGTACCCATTCACACAATGCTCAGGAAACTCACCCCAAACTGTTAAACGAGGTAAGGCTGATCAAATATCAATCAAGATTATGTTACTACATTGCCTATTTCTCACCTAAAATATTTTCAGAAACATATATTAGTGTTCTGTTTAGCTGTAAAATGAGAGTTTGTGCCCACCACATGTTGGTGTTATGAAAAAAAGAGCTACCATGTTACCTGGTGACTTTCAGCAGAAATTCACACCAAATTGTCAAACTCGGCAAGGCTGATCAAATATAAATCAAGATTCTGTTACTACATTGCCTGTTTCTCACCTAAAATGTTTTCAGAAACACATTTTAGTGTTTAGCTGCAAAGGTAGAAAGTTTGTGACCAGGCCGCCATTTTTTTTGCTATTTCAAAACAGACCAAGCACCAACCTGCATGTGTCTCTCAGCACTCTGATTGGTTGTCAGTCTGTCCAGTTGCATCCAGAGGCATTTTGGTTTTGGAAATCGAAAATGAACTGAGAGGTCCCAGACTAATTTCACATTTGCAAATTAGTCTGGTGATGCCAGGCCATGGATTGCCATGGGCAGTGGATGCAATTATAATTTGTCGAATACTTTGGTTTATGACCAGATACCTGCAAAACCTCCCATCAGCCTCAGCTGTACTTTGTGTTTAGTGCTAATTAGAAAACAATCAAGCATGTTGTCCATGTGATCATGTTAGTATTACATAAGTTCATCCTCACAGAGCTGCTGTATACTGACAACTTGTTACATCTCAAATATGAACATAATGAGATTGAGAGACTTTTATGTGTATCCAGGTTAATGATCATGATTCCCACAGGGTTGTATTCTTTTTCGCTCTAATACATTTTACTCAAATAATGCCACTGTCAATTTAAATATAGACGATTCATCTGTATGCTTTTTAAATTTCGCTGCAAGGCAAAAAAATACTCAGACAGGTCGTAGATAATTCATGTTTTCATTGGCTCAAATTCGGTATACTAAAAGGCAATACATTTTAAACAGTTGGAGACTTTTTCCAGACTCACTGAGCAATTGGTAGTGATATCTGGTGAATGACAATGTTTTGTATCGCAGCCTGTCATGATTAGTCCTGACAAATAATATGATGAGTCAATTCATACATGTTATCAAAATGATATGGATTTGTTTCATTTTCAGCATCAGGATTTATTCACCATTTGTATTGTACCTTCAACATGAGTTAAAGATGAGTCAAACTGTTGGTATCTGACTCACGATTGGTTGATGTGTGACACATACTGTGCTGCATCTCAAACATAACTGTGGCCCAGACAAACTGATAAAGCAGTAGACAAATAATTTGTGAGCATAGTATATAAAGATGGACAAGCCAAAACATTTGGATCTCCCCCTGTTGGCTGGCTGCAGTATAATTCATAAATCCCACCTCCTCCATGTTAGTGGATCGGACATGGGCCGAACTAAAAAAATCAAAGTATCATGGGGATCGCCAAAGTCAATGGGATTCATCCTCTAGGAACCATGGATATTTGTACCAAATCCAAATGTTGTGGCAATCCATTCAACAACTGACAAAAACATCTTACTAAAAACCAAAAATGGCAATGGTCTCATGATCATTATGCTACATCATATGGAAACCATGAATTGGCACCATAGTTTGGTCAATCCATCCAATGGTTGTCAAGACATTCACTAAAAAGTCACTAAAAACCAAAAATGTCAACCTATGGGTTGCGTTAGAGATCGACCAAAGTCAGTGGGGTGCATCTTCTGGGGCCCAGAAATGTTTTTGTACATGTCTGTACCATAGACTGCACATAAATATGGACGATGCATCTCCACTTCCTCCCTTTGATCTTATTTTGAGACGTATATGAAGTGTTTTGGTGGAACGATCTTATTTTGAGACATGTATGTGAAGTGTTTTGGTGGAACGATCTTATTTTGAGACGTATATGAAGTGTTTCTGTGGTTTGAGTGAGTTTTGGAGGTGAGATTAACTGTTAATGCAGACTGTATGAAGAGTTTTGAAAAAGTATTGACCGATACTTGTTAGCAATTGAAAAAAAAGGGAAATGGGAAATCCTCCCACACCAGACTAGAGACCAACATCATGTCGGAGGTGGACAGCATTGGCAGGTTGATGGCTGATATCTCATAAAAATGTCGATATGTGCCAGAGTTATCAGCAAGTCTGAATTTTTTGTAACCCTCCAGGGTGGGAACAGTGTGTGTGTGTGTGTGTGTGTGTGTGTGTGTGTGTGTGCACACACGTATAGGAGAGCGGGGGGTGGTGGTGCTCCTGGCTGGTATGTGATTATGTCCTCGATGTGCGAGGCAGCAGTGCTGCTGACAGTGAGGTGAAATGATAGTCCTTCAATTTGTCTCTGGAGAGATGCCTCCCAAGACTCCATTCAGCTCTCCACCACCTGCCTCAGCTCTCACACACACACACACACACACACACACACTAATATCTCCTCTCTCCTCCTGCAGGATCATTCGGACAAAGGTTCAGCAGCCGCCCGGCCAAACAGGCTCAGTGTCGGCTCACAACTTAGGTAGGTGTGCTGCTATAGGAAATCCTGTTTCGAACTGTCAAAGCAAATTTTACAGCAGAGCCGTTTTTGTGTGAATCTCTCAGGAGCCCGGGTGCCGTATGTGGAGCAGCGAAACATATTGAAATTCAGGACCTTAACTCACGGTGAAAAGAAATGTGCCACGAAGGTCTTTGCTTGAATGTTTTAATCAAGATGTCTCAAAATGAAGAGTACAAAAGTGAAGTTAGTTGATGGGGGTGTAGGTTCCTGATGTGTCAATTTTCTGCTTATTACTGTCAGGACATTTTGGGTTTTTTAATTGAGGTAAACTGATAGTTGTATGATAATTGGAGTTGATCATTTCTTAAAGTTCCATTATTGTCGAGTGTACAGTGGAGAGAGCTAACAGGAAAAAAAGGGAGAGAGAGTGAGGGAGGACAACATGCAACAAAAGCATCTAGATTAAAGGGATAGTCTGGATAGATGTGGGTTGGATGAGGTACTTATCCATAGTCAGTGTATTACCTACAGTTGTTAGCATTTGGTACGCCTGCAGTTTGGAGAAGCAGACAGGAGACCTGACACGGAAGCTAAGCAATGTACTGCTGTGGATGGGGTCAGCAGAAAAAGCTTCTTTAGCCACCTAAAGAAAAAAAAAATCAATATCAGTTTAAGTGTATGCCATATTTAGAATATCTTCACAGCTTTTCCTTGCTGTCAAACAGCCCTGTTTAAGTTTACGTGTGGGGAATTGAAGCTGTTATCTATGTTCTCTTCAAAGCCACCAGACTCCATTGACAAAAACAGTAATTTTACCTCGCAGAGCACGGGAGTTGCTGATATTCTAAATATAGCATACATTTTTTTTAGGTGGGCCTTTCTTTGGGTAGCTAAAATACATATAGCTGCTGACCTCATCCACAGCAGTACATTGCTTATAGCTTCCGTGTCAGGACTCCTGTCTGCTTCTCCAAACTGGGAGCATACCGACCGCCATCTGCTGTAAACGCCACTTCAAAAAAATCCCAACTTTCCCTTTAATGCCCATAAATCAATTATCATAAACATTGAAGTTTCTGCTAATGGAGATCATGATTGTGAATACAGTATGTTCACAGATTCTACTTTACAGCAAGGCTGGATTATTAACAAAGTGTGCAACTACCCTGAGGACCCGTCAGGGGCTAGAAAGGCCAACATGTATTATGTGTCAGTTGGCTTTTGTTCATTTGATTAGTTTTTCTTGATTGCTAACATGTATTGGTCAAAACTGAAATCTCATTGTCAAAAGTCTATGTGGACCAAACTGAATCATTTTTCATTGCTTTGAAACAAAATGCATTCAATGACGACATTTTCCAAAATCAATTAACTCTCTTTTCATTCACACTGCACCACCTGCAAAACACCTTATATCTGCAGCACATTTTTCAAATGCTAACGCACTGTTTTCAAAATTGTTAAAAACACATTCAAAACAGAATGATGGCAAAATGTGTGCATTTCTGCAGTAACCATATTCAAATATAATGTTCTTATCCTATAATGAAATACTGATTTATGTGTGAAATAACATACAAACTTCAAAGACAAAAATTCATCATTTATTTGTTTCCAGAGTTCTGGTTAATTTAAGTTCATTTTGAGACGTGTTTTGGTGGTTAGAGTGAGTTTTGCAGGTGAGATTAAACATTTGGACAAGATGCATGCTGGTAATGCAGCCTGTACAAAGAGTTTTGAAAAAGTGGCTTCAGTATTGACCGATGCTTGTTAACAATTGAAAGAAAATGTAATTGCTAAGTTGTTTGGGAATGTGCAACACTAAATCACATAATGAACTGAAATGACAAAGGCCTTAAAGCAGGTTCTGAATTAAGACTGGTCTACTGTGCATGCCTTCTACTTATATTCCTAAATGAGTTTATGTTCAATCAAATGATCACAAACACAGATCCAGAGCTACTTTTTGTCCGTTTGTGGGTTAAGTCGGCCATGTTTTTGTTTTGCCAACATAGAGGAGATTGCAAGGACGTTTGAGTAAATAAGCAAAAAGCAGGTAGTCTTATATCTGATTCTGACGTTTGGATGAATGAAGTTAATATTCTTGATCAAAAGACCCTTGACTCTTTTACTTCAGATTAATTAAAGGTTTGGCTGCAACTGATGATTAATCGACTAATCTGCAGATTATTTTCTCAAGTAATCGATGAATAGATTGATTTATATATAAAATGTCAGAGAATAGTGAAAAATGTCCATCCCATTTTCTCAAAGTCTGAGGTGATGTCTCTAAATGTTTTGTTTTGTCAGTCCAAAACCCAAAGATATTCACTTTAATATGATATAAAACAGAGAAACGTTTCCATATCTGAGAGGCTGAAAACAGCATTTTCTGCCATCTTTGTATGAAAAATTATTTTGACAATTATGCAGTTATCAAGATGGTTGGCGATTATTTTTCAGTGGATTGATTAGTCGACTAATCGTACTGTACATGTCTTCTGCTTATTCTGAATTTAGTTTGTGTTCAATCAAATGATCACAAACGGAGGTCAACAGCCGCAAGGATGTTTGATTAAATAAGCAAAAACAGTCCTACATCTGATTCTGACGTTTGGATGAGTGAAATTAATACTCTTGATCAAACGACCCTTGACTCTCCTCCTTCAGATTAACAAGGTTTGACTGTTCATTTGTGGTTTCTAATCATGTTACAGACTGAAGCAATATATCTATTACAGCTATGACTGAAACATTATTTCCTTTTACTCGATGAATATCTCAGAGTACAAATAAATATGAGAGCCTCTCTCTCTCTCCCTCCCTCTCTTTTCCTCACTTTGCCCTGCAGTGGATTGTGTTTCGGTGTCTCTCATATCTTCATAATCGCACATTGTCTATTAATCTAAATTAATTTCACACACACTGCTCCCTGACTCCTGCCTTTTACACACATTTAGCAGACACACGCGTGCACACACACACACCCACATGCATACACACCTAGATGCACCCACACACACACACACACACACGCACACACACACACACGCACGCTTACAGATTACACAGATAAATGGGTCCCACTCCCAGGCGGAAAATTGAACATTTGGATTTGCAGAATAAAAGCGTTACGTCTGATAAAAAAAAAGTGAGTGAAAAGAAAGAGAAAGGAAAATCAGATAATTGAAGTGCTAAATCAAGTGATGGGAAAAGGAGGGATATGCATTCATTATAGTCTCCTTGTCGTTAGCGAAGGAGTAACGGCTGGAAGGGACTTTGATCCTCTGGTTTATCGGTTCTTTTTTTTTTTATTCCCTTTTCGGTCTCGTCTTTCTGTGTTTGGGGGGGTCTGCTGGGAGAGAGGATTAGGATGTCTGTCTCCACACCTTTCTGTCCCTCCTGGGATACCATACTGTCACTCAACCCCATGTCCGCTTACAGGGGCACAGATAAGGGACCAAGGAATGAGTGACTGTATGTTTCGGTGCGTGCGTGTTTGTGTGTGTGTCAGGAGGTTGCAGAATGTGTGTGTGACAGTGAAGCGGTGACAAGTATGTCGCCCAGCGAGGAACTTGTCTCCTCCAGGGGGAAGATTAGAGGGAGAGACAACGAGGGGCAGACAGACTCCTGTCCTTTGTGGCTTTTTTTTTTTTTTTTTTTTCAAGCCTCGATTTGCTCTGTATGGCTGAGTAAAAGTTTTAGAGGATTAAAGTGCATCGATGTTGAGTTTAGGGAGAGAAAAATAGGATTTCACTCGTTGTTTTTCGTTCTGTATCTTCCGTCTGTGAAGGTGTCATAAATAGCTGATTCAAGACATGCGAGTGTTGCTTTTCAAGTAAAGAGGACAATAAATGCAGGTGGAAAATGGCTCAGAAGAAGTAGTATTGGACATATTCAAGGAACAAGGTTCTGTGTCAGTCAGTGCCATGCAGTACGATTTTCTTTGTCTGTTTAACATCACACAATGAAACCATTAACTGGTGTTTAAATTAGAGCCAGATATATCGGTATCGGAGTATATGTTTTCTGATATTATTATACTTTCTTAAAGAACATATAATGCAGAAAACAATCCTTGGGGTGATTTAGAAATGGTGTCATTACGTAGTTCTATTTTGCTATTTATTTTACTTTTATTTATTCTTTATTTAGTCAGTGTTCATTTCTAGAATTGCTTGTTTATTATTTAAAATGGATAATCATGTTAAATAATGTTAAATATTCTTTAATAAAGTTATTTGTTTAAGAAAGCAGCCTTCTGAGCACAATCCACAAAGAAAACGTCTATTTAAATTCCAGCTCAAAAATTCACTATATCGCCCGCCATATCGGTAACTGGTGAATTTTTCCTCTCTAAAATCAGTATTGTTCTCAAAAATCCCATATCGGTCAGGCCGTAGTTTAAATAGTATGAACAACACACTTGGGCTCCTGTCAAGGTGACTTTTTCGATGATATACGAGCCACAAACAAGGTGCTTTACAGTCGTCACAGCCACATGTGTATTTCACCATTTTCTATACAAAATTCCTTGAAGGGACTAATGCTGGGCAGTATGACCAAACATTTGTATCACGGTATTCTGGCAGTTTCACAGTATATATATATATATATATATATATTATTTTGCATGACTGGGCCTTATGAACATTTTATAGTTTATAGTGGCGTATTATACTGTCACGAGTAAATAGAAAGGAAAAAAATCATGTGGTTCAGCTGTGTAATGTTGTAAATGTACAATTATTAGTGTTACAAATTGTTTGTGTCACACATTGTTGTATGCCATGGTGTTTTACCCTGTTAAAGAGAGCTAGTTGTGGGTTATTAAATGTTGTGTTAAAAGTTATAATCGTTAGTCAGAAGGAAATGCAGTTAATAGGGGTCTACTCTCAACACACTCACAGCTTGCCCCCCGACCGCAGCACCTGCGCGGCGAACAATATTATATATTTTGTTGCCTATTGAAGACTTACAGCAATTGTTTCAGCATAGCAATTGCATATCCATCAGCTATGATGGTATATGAAAAATTCATATCATACGAGAAATTAAAACCAGTATACCAGTTCATCCGATAATAAAATTATAGCCGATAAATTAACGGCCGATAATTGACTTAACAAGGTGGTTTGCCATCCGTCATAGTATACATCCGAGTATACATCGACATGTCTGATTTAAGAGATTATATCAAAGCATGTAATTTGAATTCTTAGGCAAAAAGCTCCATAAAAGCCAAAGTATGTTTGTGAAGTTTTTTACTCGAAAAAAAAGCCAAAGAGTCAAAACTGCTCTTTGTTTTTGTTGTGTTTAGGGCTCTTAGTCGATTAGTCGACTAGTCGACTAATCGGTCGTTTTGGTCTTAATTGACTAAGTCATTTTATATGCTTTTTTCATGCTGAATAACTTATTTCTAAGAAACTTAGCAGCACATCTCTGGTAAACACAATATTTAAAGTGGTGCATTTGCAGGATTCTTTGTGGAGAAACTCAGTTTTACAGATCAGTCGATTAAATCAACTAATCGATTAGTCGCCAAAATCGAATGAGTGTTAGTCGACTAAGGATTTCTTTAATTGAGGACAGTGCTAGTTGCGTTAACAATAGTGACATCAGTTAGATGTTAGATCACAGCTATGGGATATTAAATCATCCATCTCTGCTCACTACATCTTAGGCTTTCTTACTTTCAGGTGTGCATAAAAAATGTGAGATTATCGGTTATCTTATCAGGTGAAAAAAATCCATATCGTGCACCTTAAACAAAAGCTGGCCCAGTTTATCTGGGCTGCAATACTATATATTACAATCTGGTTTAATTTTGAGAATCACTCTCATAAGTGATTACGTGAGCAGGGTACTCTTTTAAATATTGTATTTCTATTGAGATAAAAGATACTGTAAGGTAGATGGTTGCAGCAGAGGTTTTAATTCAAAAGGCTTAAAGTGTGATATAATATTAAAAAAATATATGTGTGGTTTTTCTGCAGCGACATCCGTGGCGGCCACACAAGTGTCGGCAGTGACCAGCGACTCAGCTGGCTCCTCGTACTCCATCAGTGGCATTCTGGGTATCAGCTCAGCTGCTGACGTGGGCAAGAGGAAGAGAGACGAAGGTGAGCCAAAGAGTGTGTGTGTGTGTGTATGTGTGTGTGTGTGCGTGCGTGCGTGCGTGCGTGTGCTTGAGTGCATTTGTTTACCTCACCCGCATCTGTTTGTTTTTTTTAACAGTAATGCTATTTTTCAAGTGCACTTATACAAATACACAACATACATAAACTATGTGCACAGCCTCAGGAGCCCCTCCTGTTCCTCCAACATGGAGAGCCCAGATGGAAAGAAGTCAGATCAATGACAGATGCAGGTGCAATGTGGGAGTTCTAAACCAAACATCTTCATTCAAAAAATCCCTATTTGTTTACTAACGGTGCTTCACTGGAGAGCTACCCGAGACGTCAGTTTATGCATGCACTATTGATCATATACGCTGTCATACCAGATCAATGTTGTATGCATGTTAATGGAGTCGTGAGCTTGTGTGTGTGTGCACATAAGGGGGTTCTCATAGGTACTCTATGTATAGGTTTGTGTGTGGGTGTGTGTGTGTGTGTGTGTG
>JAOVVB010141650.1:0-12032 GCA_028570985.1 Heterobranchus longifilis
CACATGTGTTCATTCATAGTTTTGATGCCTTCAGTGAGAATCTACCAATGTAAATGGTCATGAAAATAAAGAAAACAAATTGATTGACTAAAGGTGTGTCCAAACTTTTGGCCTGTACTATATATAAAAAGTACTAGATGTGATAAGGGAACATTTTATTCTTTACATGTTATTCTACTACACCTTGGGTAGTCCATATATGGGCAAATGAGCAGAACAAATGGAGCCTGGCCAGTCAACAGTAACATGCACAGTCACACACTACAGGAAACGCCAATATGGAAACGCCAGTTGGCCTAATCTGCATGTTTTTGGGCTGTGGGAGGAAACTGGAAAACCCAGAGGAAACCCACCAAGCATGGAGAGAACATGCAAACTCCATGCACACAGACCTGGAATCGAACCCAGACCCTGGAGGTGCAAGGTGACAGTGCTAACCACTAAGTCACCCTATTATTATTATTATTTATTTATTTATTTATTTTTTTGCTTTTGCTGCTGGCTTTTAGGAGACAAGTAAAGATCGAAACTTTATTTTTCATCATCTTGCTATATCAATAGTGGACTCCTTGAGCATCTCTTTTGTGTGCTGGATACGTCCCTGGTAGTCTATTTCATTTCGCTGGCTCACTGGCACACTTGATCCCAAAGCAATCCAAAACAGGGTGGAGAAGTGCTCTGA
This sequence comes from Heterobranchus longifilis, assembly GCA_028570985.1. NCBI lineage: Eukaryota > Metazoa > Chordata > Actinopteri > Siluriformes > Clariidae > Heterobranchus > Heterobranchus longifilis. The sequence continues at coordinate 683 of JAOVVB010141650.1, forward strand.
GAAAATAATCATAATAATAAAATAATATGATTTTTCTCCTCTTTTCAGCTTCATCAGAAATGAACAATATCTCACGGATGGCAACCATGAGCACCTGGGAAAACTTTATGGCATCAACTTAAATTATTATTACTACCACTGTACTCCTATTATTATTATTATTATTATTATTCCTGTTTTCTTTGTGTCTTGTTTTATCTTACTTCTAAGCCGCCTTTGCCATCATCATCATCATCACTCCCCTGATTAATGTTAGTCTCTCAGTATTCTTCCTGTTTTGTCTGGTTTCTGTCATTGAATCTTGTTTTAGTGGTTCCAGCAAAAAAAAAAAAAAAAGAAAAGAAGGAAAAAAAAGACATTTTTACTGGTTAATTGTTCTTTTGAAAACACATACAATCTGCTCAGATTGCCTAAATGAAGTTGTCAGTAGATCCCACTCACAGTATGTGGCGCGGTTCCCAAAGCAGAAACATTACTTGCACAAATCAGTTCTTCATGTGCTTTTGCTCTGGATTTGCTCCTGGCATTATGGTACTGGCCTGTCAGCCATCACAGACCCCTGTTTGAGATGTTATCCTTGGTTAGTTAGGTTAATTATAAGTGGTTGTGTAGAGGAGTCATCCAAAACATTCACTCGGTTTTTTTCTTCCACTTTGTTAACAATTTCTATGGAGTGTAGACACTTTTGTAAAAACCACTGGCACTCAATAAAAAAAGGGATTTTTGAAGCAGGATTTTTTTTCCCTTGTGCCTTAAAAAGGTCCCATAGTTGACAGTTTCTTTAAAAAGTTGCAAAGCTTTCAGAGCTCTGGCAAAGTGTGTCTGTTAATGCTCCAGATAAAATATTGCTCAGATTTGAGGGGTATTTTCAGATCGAGTGCATTTTAAGAATTGCAACTGTGCATCCTTAAATAGTGTGATATTTCCTCCTATTTCCATTTTAAACTTATTTCCATTATTTTTTTATTCTGTTACACTGATTTGCAGCAATGGTCACTGTTAAAAGTGCTATATAAATGAAATTGAAATGAATATGACAGATTTATTTATATGAGTGATTTTTTTAAAAACATTTATTCCACTCATTCATGTATTCTCATTGTCAACTATGGAATCTTTTGACTGACCCTAGTCATGTCATTTGTAGCCTGCACTGTAGCCATTTCTGCTGTCGGAACTGTTAACGATAAGTGTCTAAAAGCCCTGTACATCAGATTAACTCTGGGTCTTTCAGGCTGGTTTAAGTGCAGTTTCTTAGAGGATCAAATGTTTGGGCCTCTTAAATGGCACAAAATTTGCCATGTTTTTAGGTAATAAATAAATAAATGAATGAACAAATGAATAAACAAATAAATACATAAATAAATAAGTAAAAAGCATTTTTTTTTTGCGGGGGGTTTGGAAAAGGGGATTTTTGCATATTTTTGCATAATTTCAAGTCAAGAACTTTGAATTATTACTTCAATGTAAGTTATTCAACTGTACAGTCAAGCAAGCCTTACATATTTATCTCTTTAGTTAATATTAATACAGCTAACCTGTAGACAATATCATTTTATTATTTCCTCCATCTGGTCCCCAGTTAGAAAAGTTATTAGAGGCCAGATGGAGGACTCCTGGAACAAGCAGAGTCAGTCGAGGAAAGCAAAATCATAATCATAAAGCAGGTGCCAGGACAAAAGTGTGGAGGGAAAAAAACTGAATTAATAAATCATTATGCACCAGGAACTAAAACTAGACCAGAGAAAACCACTGAACATGCACTATTTCTCACGGAGAGTACTGCATAAGGGTTGATTCGCACTTTAGTGTAGTTACATTTTACAGTACAGTGTCTGTTACAACACGTGCTCCAGTGTGCTGTCCAGGTTAATATTCTGATTGCACATTCATATTCTAGATTGCCCTGCAGTAGCTAAAGTATTGTAATATTGCATGGTAAGAAAGGTAACTAGTTAAGTATGTGAACTAACTACCTTTGGTTTATATGGTGACTTTGCATCCACAGATGCAGTGGCAAGGTCTTTCATTATAAACATCTGGCACTAAACAAGAGTCTGGAATATATTAAAAACATGGCAGCTCATGGCTCTAAGTCTTATACAACAGTTGGTTCCAACTAAGCAATCTGACTGGACAAAATACGCATCAGAACATTTAAGATACATAATGTGATTCATTAGTGTGGACAGACTGCCAGTACGACGTGCTGTACATTGTTACCATGAAAACCTGTTCTATTAAAGACTGTACACAAATTGAAATAGTCTATCCCCTGCTAATGCACTGTCCACATTCAGCTGAGATAATATTGTTCACATTTTTGCTCATGGACATTTTGGGTATTAAATGTGATGTCCATTAAAGGCAAAATATCCCTGTCTGCCAGTGGTTTCATCCAGAGCGCCATTTATCACAGTCAGTACATTTACATGCACAGTTAAGTCAAGCTAGTTTTATAGCTTGACTCAGCCATTTAATTGGATGGCTGTCCTTGTCCCAGGATACAAGCACAGCAGGGGAATCGATTTATTGACCGAAGTATGTCCGTCTCTTATACAATAGGTGGACGGCTGTCCCCTTTCAGCTTGTTAGTATTATCTTCTCAGGTGACCTACTATGTCACAGACAAAAACAATTGACAAACAAGTTACTATAGCTAGAGGCAAACTAGTCACATGGTAGCAACATAAATTTTCTTAGAGTTTAGCACTTTCTGCTGCATGGTGATGAGGGAGAATATCTTAGGTCTGCTGGAACTTAGTCAAGCATTTGATAGTCATTGGGTTAGTGTCTCTGGATGTGCTGTAAAGTGTTTTTTTTTTCTTTTCACCTTACTTACAGTAAATTTGTTCATTTCTCCGCAGAAACTGAAATTTTTTCATGTGATATTCCTCACGGTTCTGTCTTGGGCCCAATCTGCTTTACATTGTATTTGCTTCCCTGTTAAGCTATTAATAAGTAACTTCATAAATATTTCTTTCCACTATGAAGATGACATTCAGTCATGCTCTTAAATATTTTTTTCCTCTATGATGAAATTCAGCTCCCTTCATAATCTCTTTAAAAACAATGTAAAAAACAACAAAAAAAGAAATTACTTTTTCTGTCTATGCCACTTTTGTAAGAGAACTATTTGTGCATTTGTGTTTTTATTTTTTAAACTCCCCTTACGCCAAATCTGGGAGTTAATTTGGGCAAAAATTATGTTTCTTTATATTGTCATGTCAAAACATTGATTTGTTCCTAATACAGTTTTTTTTTTCAGAATATTGCAAATTTTTGAACAGTCACATCTTTTGTTAAAATGGAGATGATTAAATATTCTGTGATATTCATTTTGAAGCGTTTGCACTGGCTCTCTGCCGATTTAAGGATACAGTTGATTCTGATGCTGACTTTTTAGAGCTTTGTGAGGTCAGGCTCCTGCTTATGTAACCAAACTTTTGCAGCCTTACGCTTCTAGTAGGACATGGAGACCTCTGAATCTAGGGCTGCTGTTTATCCCAGACTACAAAAGATCTAAAACAAAACACAATTTCAGAACCCTGGCTCCCAAACTGTGGAATGCTTTGCGCTTCGAATTAAAATTTAAAGGTCAGCTATGGACATGTGTCCAAGGCTTTACTTGGCTTTACTCCTGATTCTGAAACTTCAGTCTTCATATCATGATTACCATGATCCATGTTATATTTAAACACTTATTTAAAATGTGTAAGTAAAAGTCCAAGTTTTGTTCTCCCTAGCAGTTGTTTGTACACATTATCAAGGCAGTTGTTTCTGTTTCTAACATCCTGGATGAGTTTTTAAGGAACAAAGGAACACAATATTTTTTTTTTAAACAGGCTTCTTGATATGAATACAATAATCAGATTTACCTCAATGAACAAAAAGCAAAGCCACAAACAATCACTCAAGCTTTATTAACAGAAATCATGGAGTGAGACTTCAATGTAAAGTGAAAACACACTGAAAAAGAGAACTTTTTGAAAAACACGATTTACTGAAAAAGCTGGAAATTTATAAAGATTGTCCTGATTGCAAACAGGTGGTTGTCATTAGAAATCCAGGTGCCTAGAATAGATCATGTGATGGGTCATGTGACTGAATTTGTAACGCATGGCATGGCTGAGGATTCTAGGAATGTGTTTATGTTGGAATCATATCCAAAAACAGTCACCTTCTGTCTGTGTGTGTGTGTGTGTGTGTGTGTGTCTGTGCCTGTGTTAGTTTTACTGCTTATTATGCTTTGCACAAATCCACTTGCACATTCTTTTTTAATATTTCATTTATTTTCACATTTTAAGGAAATTAATTATTTTTGACATAAGCTTGTTTATCATATAATTTATTCTTTTTAAAGGTTTTTTATTCAAAAAAATATTTACTTTCATGTTATTCTTTACACATTATTTAATTTTTGCACAAATTTTTTTCTGTCATTCAGTTTTCTTTTTATATGATTTTTTAATATTAATGGCATTTTGCAGACCCCCTTATCAAAAGTCACTTTTATCTCATTACACATTACCTTCTGATCACTAGTCCAACACCTTAACCACTAAACTACCCCTGCCCTCTTTTCTAATGTAATAATTTATTATAATTATTTACACAATTCACTTTTTAACCTTTTTTCACATGATTAAAAAAATGTGAAGATTTTGTTTTTACACATTATTTATTTCATTATATTCACACTTGATTTTTTTTATATTATTCAGTTATTTTCATGCAAATGTTATCAATTATTAAGTACTTTGTTTTTTTCTTACATTACATCAGGTTATGTATTTATTTGTAAAAAAAAAATTAACCAAATAATTAATTTATTGGCATGTTTGTTTTTTATGTAATTTGATAATTCTTACATGTAACATTTTCCAGTATGATTATTTTTACAAGATTTTTTCTTTAAATATTATTTAGTTTTCACATAGAATTCATTTGCACAGAATTAATTGATTTTCATGTATGAATTCATTTTTACACTTGATTGTATATCTTATACAGTATTTCCATGGTTTTGCTGAATTGCAGTTTTCAGTTTGTCACATAATACTCATATAATCACATAAAATCCTATAATCATGAAACTTTTAATTAAAAAATGTGAAAATGTGCAAAAATGTTTAAACGTGTTTTTTTTTTTTTTTTTACTTTTAAAGCAACATGTCGTACCTGCCCTGAGGCAGAGAGTAATGTCAGAAAGACATGCCACTATCTTCTCAGCTGTATTTTTATTTTCCTTTTAACTTTCTCCAGGCTTTCTACATGCTGCGATGTGATATTAAAATTCAGCAGCGCAGCGAGGAGTCAGGAAATCCACAGTGTTTAAAGTGTTTTGTTCTGGAACTTTTTGCCATTTTTGTGGAATTTTGTAAGTATAAAATAGATGAATAAAAAAACTATGTACACATGTAGTACACATATCATCCTTTATCATCAAGCAAGTAGATTAAGAAGTTTGGATGAGGTGACAATAAGTAGATCTTTAAATCATAATGTTCAATCCACAGGGTTGGAAAGTTTGGATGAGTCTTATTTTTTAATTAGCTTCCTCCCTTCATTGTTGCCATGGCGATGACTACCAACTCTAACACAGATGTCTTCTGCAGTTAAAATATCTCAATGCTGGAAATGCGAAAACCGTCATTTTGACTCTTCACTCTGCTCATCATAAATAATATACACACAGTATACATACAGTACATACATCTATTATGATATGGTATGTGTAAAAATATAAAAGTATTAGCAAAGCCTTCATGTTAACTAACACAGTTCCTGTTAAACAGTTGAACTTTTGCACTGTATAGCACACAGTTACAGAATGATTTTATTTATACAGTAGTCATGCTATTCAGTATCACCCAAATGAAAATATAGCAGGAGATTTCTTTTTAAGTCTGGATCTTCTAAAGTTTTCTTCCTCATGTCATCCAAGGGAGTTTTTTCTTTGCCACCATCGCCTTCAGATTCTTCAATGTGGATTGACTGATAATCTATACATTTGTAAATCTATCCAATTTCTAAATGTTTCAATATACACTGATAACATTAAAAACAGCCATACCATTAAAACATTAACAGTAAAAACACATAGGTTTTGTGTTTCCCTTGTGACACCTGGGCAGCTCTGGATGCTCGGGGAGTGGCATGAGGGTGTGCAGTGGTGTCCCGCACCAGGATGTTAGTTGCGGATCCCTTTGGGTGCTGTGAATTGTGGGGCGGGGCCTCTATGGATCAGACTTTTTGTTCAATTAGATTTAGATCTGGGGAATTTAGAGGCTGGATCGGTGGCCTTGAGCTATTTGCCTACTGGGCCCCATGCGCGGTGGCCTGTGGCACACTGGGTATTCTGGTGGTTTTCTATCATGAGTGAGTCTGGGGTTCCCATGATCCTGTTGACATAATTTTTGTTTCAGTAAAGCTGCTTTGTGACATTGTCCATTGTTTTAAAGCACTCTTTTAGATAAATGAAATTAAATCAAAATTCGAAGTGGCAACATTAAGAAGGCTGAGACACCATTAATGTTGGATTGTTTTTGAAAGTTAGAATTGCTCTCTCTCTCCCTCTATCTCTCTCACTCACTTATTTTCCATGCTGCTTATCCTGTGCAGCATTGTGGGAGGCCTGGAGCCTGCCCGGGAGACTCGGGCATGAGACAGGGCCATACACCAATCTACTACAGGGCACAAGCATACACAATCTCACTACAGGAAATGTGGAAATGCCAATGCATGTCTTTGGACTGTGGGAGGAAACCGGAGTACCCAGAGGAAACCCACCAAAAACGGGGAGAACATGCAAACTCCGTGCACAAAAACCCGAGGTGAACCCTCAATTGTGATGGTGCAGCCCCACAGTGCCGCCAAACTAAAATGACTTTAATCAAAATTATGTCGGTAAGCGTTAACTACATGTAGTTGTGTACATGTGTACATGCTGAACAATTGACCTCAACACAATGTTCCAAATGGAGTATGACTTTAAAACAGCATTCACATTTTTCTGCTGAAATATATGATTTAAGGACTGATGCTATTCATTTATTTATTTTTATTTATTTTATTTTTTTTGGGCAATTAAGCTAATGCTCTTACTGGAAATCAAATTTTGGTCACAGCAATGAGAGCTCTGAATGCTAACCACTGCTCTACCGGGGAACCTGCTGCATAGGTTAGTAATTGCACACACTGCCCATTGATTTGTCAGACAACAGGACCACAAAATAACTCTTCCATGTCAAAAAATACAAGACAAGTGCAATTTACCAACTCATTAAATCAAGAAGCCGCCCAAAAAAAACAAACAAAAAAAAACACTAGATACAGTAAGTATGTCAAGGATGTACAGGTCTGGACCTCTTAGATCTGAATGCCTGAGATGTGTTTGGATGCTGCTGTACATTAGTGTAGGTCCAAAACTCTACAGGATACTAGAGTCTACAGTACTGTACTGTAGCTGCTGTGCATGAGTACGACATGCTTACATCCTGATCAGTATCATTTGAATTTTTCACACCTTTGTGTCGCGATCACTAACACTGGTTTTGTTGTGTTTGGGAGGCATGATGCATGTCACTGTAATACTTTTGGAAAAAAAAAAATCATTTAAACTGAGAGATAATATTACAACACTCAAGAGACACTCGAGTGCTTTGTGTACAAGAGACATGATGCTGTGTTCAATGATGAGAGCACTCACAAAAATATGACCGATCATTCAACAACATGAACAGTCATATATTCACAAGCTGTTGAGTTCGCTACATCCCACACTCCAACCGGGATTCCTGAACTCTCTTAGAAACCTAAGGGACTATGGATGCACAGTGCATTTAAAAAACATTTGAATATGGGAAAAAAGTTCATTTTCTTTTGCAATTTAATTTAAAAAGTAAAACTCACATATATTTCTACATTCATTACATGTAAAGTGAAATATTTCTAAACTTTTTAATTTGTTTGTTCATTTGTTTGTTTTAATTTCAATGAATATGGCTTAAAGCTCTCAACTCTCGAAATATTAGAATATTTCCTAAGATCAATTAAAAAAAAAATATATATATATATGGTAATTTATGCACTCAATACCTGGCTAGGGTTCCTTCAGCACTGCAACAGTGTGGTAAATCACCCTGATGATGAAATCGTCTCAGAAAACTGAGAGATCTAGCTTTACCCACTGTCTGCTATAAAGCACTAAATAAACATCTCCTTTCAGCAAATATCCTCACATATATGTTTAAAATGCATTTATGCTGACAACAAATCAACAGTTTCTGACCAACCAGAATCTAAAATTTAATTTTCCCTGCTTTATCTTCCTCAGGTCCAGCGCTGGGTTGAAGTGTTTGTGCGTGTTTCTAAAGCTCCAGCGAAGTCACGTTGCTTGCCTTGTGTTTAATCAGAATCCTTTAGAGACGCCTGTTACTTCACTATACATAATAAACAGTGTCTCGGCTTCATTAAAGCCTGATTTCAATCTCTTGTTAGTTTGATGAGATTTATTGATTCTGCAAGTGGGACGAGTGAGAAAGCACTGAAACACCTGACAACCCTGGCGAGTCTGAAATCAGGAACTTTTTACACCTTATGTGCTTCTTCACAACAGCTCAGCCTACAATTCGCCTGATTTCCTGATTTAGCGAGAGACATTTCACTGAGTAGGTGTGAAACTTTTCTTATATAAAACGTTGAACACCGTAATAAGCCAGTCTCTAAACTCTGAGCTTTAACTGATGAGGAATATCTTCCTACACTTCACACTTCACCTTGCTGCAATGGTTATCTTAGTATTTTTTCTTTTTTTTTTTTTTTTCATTTTTCATTTTTTACTGCTTAAAGACACCAAAGCGCCTCGCAGCATTTCTACAACACTTGAAATATCAAAGAGAAGCGGAACCCGAGCTGTCACGGACCGAATCCAGTTGCATTAGCGATGTTTGATGTTTTATATTTACAGCAAAATGTAGGCAGCGGATTAACTCTTAAATGTCATGGTAAAGGCACACCATCACCGATATACTCAGAAATTCAGGAAGAAATCTGTAGTCAGGCAATGCTCATATTAATGCATAAAGGATGATGACACACACAAACGTTCTCAGGGAAACTCGCTTTTTCCTATCAGGATTATTTCAAAGCTCAGAATCTCTCAGGATTGAGATTAAGTGCAAGCCCAGAATCATTCAGAACTGAGACACGCCTCTGTTTTACGCAAGCTTTTGAGTTATTGAATATCTATGAGCCTTTATAGTTCTCACTTAACTCTGAGCATTTCAGTATTGCACACATGGATATTCAGATCAGATGGGTGTCATGGTTACATGTGATTCTGACCCTAGGTTCACACTTATGAGTGAAATGGTATAACACATGATAATTCATTTTCTAAGTGTTAAATGAATTATTATAAATGATGTAGTTTAGGAACAATTAAAAAACCCTAAACAAATTTACAGACATTTCAATTACAATCAATTCAAGTTACATGACAAATTCAAACAACTGGGTCTGTATTCACAAAGCTTCTTAGAATTCTCTTAAAGAGCTCCTATCTTAGCCTAAAAAGTCCAAACTGGGAGTCTTAGACTAAAAGTGATTCTCAGAGCAACTCTGAGTAAGAAAAGTACAAAAACCTTTATCTTAGTGAGGAGGTGTGGTTGACCCCGTTGCTAGGGATGACTCAGCAATTCAAGGACTGTGATTGGTTGATAAAAAAATCTGTAAAGGTCTTAAAATGGCTGTTGGTGAAAATAGAATACATGATAATAGAATTACTAGAAGAAGTTGTATAATCATGAATACAGGCTACTTTTATGCAACCAATTTCCACACAGTAATTAGTATATTTAAGTTTTTACGTTTATTTATCATATTGATTTTATTACTTGTGATCTATTTCAGATTAATGGGAGCAAAATGGCTCACACTTTACCAATTTACATGATTGCAGGACAGTCTATTTACGTTTTGGATGGTATGTACAGCAGGCAACAATCTGAGGGAGATGTAAGGAAGTAAAAGAATAAGCAAACCAAATTGTTTGGAAGAACAGCTTTATGTTCAGTGTTTGGAGAATATTTCTTCTTTCCGCCATTTTGTACTCTGCTATAGAAACTCTTAAGCCTCTTAAAAGTCCTCCTCTCTACTCCTCTCTACTCTTAACAATTTTTACCTTGGGAGCTGTTATAGTCATTTTTATTTTTACTCAGATTTAGTCCTAAATTTAAGGGGAAATTCTAAGAAAATGTCATAATTCTAAGAATTTTCTTAGAATTTCATCACTAGGATCAAAGGTTTAGGCTTAAGAAGCTTTGTGAATACGGGCCCTGATCTAAATCTTGACCAAGTATCTTTTTATTAATATTATTATTATTTTTGAGTGTTTGTTTGTTAGCCATGTCTATATGTATTTTTCTTCATCACCCCTACATTCTGCAGCAAACATCCTCTGTTGCACACAGCGTTATCATACAGAAAGAGCCAGAAGCAGCACAGCCAATGGAACAGACAAAAAACAAAATTTTAAACACATGCTGGAAATGTCAATACATGAAATTAGCCTGCCATCCAAATCACTTTAAGGACACCATGGCTATTCCTGAGGTGCCATTATTTAAGACAAAAGGAGATAACTTTGTAAGAGGTTTGTCTGATGATAGAGATTTTAGTATTATCAGTAGTCTCTTTAGAGACTCTCTAGAGATCTAAATCTTTATCTGGTATCTTATTTATTTCTTTATTTTTTTAAGGGTTTGTTTGGTAGTCTTTGCTGGGTGTCTTAGTTTTTTTAGAGTAACCAATAAGAACCTGACTGCAGAGCTACATCAGGTCCGGTGTCTGCTGGAAAAGGAAGCAGCAGCAAGGACACATAGTAAGAGACACATTGGAATTTATAGCTCTAATGAGACCATATTGGGATACATTTTTCACTTATAAAAACTTATTTGCATATGACTGCTGACTGTAAGAGCAGTTTTGCCTGCCTTTAAAATATCTAAGGGAAGGCATCAGTGATCCTCATAACAGCAGCTTGGCCGTGAACAACAGGGGGATGAAAAGGTTCATGATGTCCACCACAACATTGATTCACTTGCTTCCAGCTACAACAAACATTTTGCTTCTCTAAAAACATTAATGACCTGCATATTCCCTGTCTGTTCCTTACATGTCACCATTGACATGTCTTGAACAAATTAGGCTATTGTTACTCAAGTACAGATCTGGCCTTTAAAAACGCACGTTTTGAGAAAAGGGATCCCGCGACTTGCCGCGGCTGCGCGCGGCAAGCTGTGAAAATGCCCTTCATTACCTGTAGGGGGCAGTCGTGTTTCAGTCT
>JAOVVB010141679.1:0-12032 GCA_028570985.1 Heterobranchus longifilis
TATCATTCAGTTCTTGTATGTGGATTTGTTTTGTCTGAAGAGTAATCTAAATCTCTGCATTGCAGAACAAACGCTTTCAGATTATGAGACTAAATTCATTAACTAGGTAATGGATTAAATAATTAAATTGGCTATAAAATTCTGTGATGGTGGTGCCCCATTATTTGATATAAAACTCATTGTTTCTGATAGCCGAAGGTTAGCCCATCATTCTCCTTCTCCTTAATACCAATTAATGTGTTTGTGGTTCAGAATTTTGAATTGTGAATTATGATTACATTTGGGTGTTAATAAATTAATTATTAAATCTGCTACCTTAATAATCCCTGACAAGTACTTTCTGTTATTTACATCCCAGTGCCTCCATAATGGCCATGCATCCGGGTTACTGACCAAACCATGACATAGGTGCAAACACTCTACAGGATACAGTCAGACAGCTTATCATTAAAAGCAATCTTGACCATCAGTGCGTATTGTAGCAATGTGCAGCATGAACTCTCCTGTCTGCTTTCATAGGCCAGTCATGTAGTGTGAGCAACTTGCAAAACTGTGATGATGTGAATTACAGGGAGATATTAAACAAGATACAGGGTCTTAAAATTATAAGTGGATTTCTGTGGGCAGTTAGGGGATAAACAAACTTTGCATGCCTCTTATTTAAACACAAAGTAACTACTGAGTCATAAATATTGATCAACAAACCCTATATGCCCATCCATTCTTTTCTAGGGGGCAATAAAAACATCTTCAAAGGCTCCTGTTGCCTGAGAAGCATTAAACCGCCATCTCTGACTAAAGTCTCTGATCTATGAAACAACCATAAAAATAAAATAGATATTGGATAGAAAGGACATCTCCAATTCAAATCAACATAGCAGAATGGTCAGAGTGGTGGCCATTTTTATGTGTACCATTGCCATAGAGAGCCCCAGAGATGATGTATTTTTGTAGGCTAACCAGGAAGTGAGCAACGCCCTGGTTCCCTCGACAAAAAGCCTGTAGGATTTTTCCATTGGATTTTGGATTGTTGCAGAAAATAAACTCTGTGGCAAACATACGTTTGTTATACAGCAAGATAATCTTAACATATGAACACCACTTTCATGATTTTTGAAGCATAAATGCAATCGGCAGAAGTAAAAAGCTAACGGTAGGCTATAATCTAATCAATCAAATCAAATTCTATTCATGGTGCAAATTCACCACATGTGGTATCGATGCACCTCACAATTTAAAAAAATACACAGCATAAAAAGCAGAGAAATGCATAAATGCATATCACAAAGCACACAATAAAAAAAGATGAAGAATAAAAATAAAATAAACACAGTAAAAAGATGGAGAATAAAAAACAAAAATAAACTTTAAAATGGCACTTTAAAACAAATACTGTGTCAGCCCTATCTGTATGCTTTCTCAAATAGGAAAGTCTTCAGCATACTCTTAAAAGTGAAGACACTGTCTGCCTCCCAAACTACAACTGGGAGATAGTTCCACAGATGAGGAGCCAAATAGCTGAACGCTCTGGCTCCTGTTGTACTTTTAGAGACTTGAGGAACAATCAGTATCCCTGCATTTTGAGAGCAGAGAGCTCTAGTGGGATAGTACGGTTTAACGAGCTCTTTAAGATATACTGGTGCCTGACTCCTGAGAGCCTTATATATGATGAGAAGGTTTTTAAATAAAATTCTTGATTTCATGGGGAGCCAGTGCAGAGAAGCTAGTACTGGGGGAAATATGATCCCTTCTCCCAGTTGTGGTCAGGACACGTGCAGCAGCATTCTGGGCTAACTGGAGAGGCTTAAGTGATTTATTGGAGCAGCCTGATAATATAGAATTGCAATAATCCAGCCTAGAGGTAACAAATGCATGGATTAGTTTTTCTGCATCTTTTAGAGACAGGATGGGCCTGATTTTTGCGATGTTACCCAGGTGAAAGAAGGCCGTCCTTGTAGTTTGTTTAATGTGGGAGTTAAAGGACATATCCTGATCAAAGATAACTCTGAGGTTCCTTACGAACTACACCACAGTCGCATTACTCACTACGACCTCCGCCGTCGCCCTACTAAGCTGACGGTGACATTTAATGTCCCAGACAACCTCTGTAGTCTTATTAACTGCCTTTTTAAAGCTTCTAAATTCAGAAGCGGGGTATTTACTGACATATTTTATGTTGCAGAACAAAGTGTTAAAATCTCCAACGCTCGTGTTAACCACAGACCTTATTTCAGACATCTAAACAAAAACACATTCAAAAAACACACTGACTTCCAGAAGAGGGAACAAGAAGTGCAGAAACTCATTTCCACGTTTTGGAACTACAAACTTAGGCGCCCCATAGCAGATCCACTACTTCCTTTTTACCTTTCACAATAAAAGCCCTAGAAATGTATACCTCATTTCAATCTAAAGGCAGCACATAGCAGATCCACTCCTTCCTCTTACCTTTCACAATAAAAGCCCTAGACATACAGTATATACCTCTAACTGTTTACAGAGGGAAGTCATTTCTCTAAAAGGAAACTCATATTATCTGACAGTATCTTAACATTAAACTCTACAACAGCTGTCCTCAGACAGACGCTGCCCGGTAGTTGCTCCTCTGCCTGCGTGAACTGCAAACCTTTTATTGAATAACTGTCGCAAATTTGCATCGCTGCCGGTATGAACAGTTTTGATGCGAAATATTTGCTGCAGATTATTTGTTTATTCATCACGTCCCCGGTGTGTAACGACCTTTAACCTTAGACATCCCTCATCTATGCACTAATGTTGGCAGCTTTCAGATACTATGCACCTTTTAAATGGAATGAAACTCAAAACTACAGTCTTATGTTCCCCTTTGAGAATTTAAAACCTTACTAAGTGATGTTTTTGATGATTCTTGCAACTGTTTTTAATTCTTTGTTATTGTATAGTAATGTACATGTTGTGTTCTTGTTTGCAGTGCGGGTCAGAGACGTAAAGTGGTTTCGATGGCCTTGCTGTGGTGTAACTAAGACCACACTGTGAACATAATCTTCTCACCTGTCTTTGAAGCTTGACTGATCCTGTGCAGGATTTGGAAGGTGTGGTGTCTGTGTTGGAGGTTGATGCTCCCGGCAGTGTTTCCTGCTACATGCAGCTGCAGCCACAGGGCTTTGCTGCACAGAGTCCACAGCAGGGAGCGGTACTGTCCAAACACATCGGCAAATGCCAGCGACCGACCCAGGTCCGACCACTGTACGGAGTGACAGTCTGTGGTCCCCTCTGCTCCCCCAGGTTCCTCCTTCTCTGGGCTCCCATCCCTTCCAAAACCACAAACACTCTGCAGTTATCACACAACTTATTTTAGGCCACATTACTGGTGGATTTAATCAGATGTGCAGTAGTCTTGTAGCCAGAATTATCTCTGCTGGGGGAAAGTCTGGATTCAATGTGCTTTCACTCCTGGATAGTGAAATAAACTCTCTGGCCTGTTTGTATTTCTTTAAACCAATCACAATCGTCCTGGGCGGCGCCACGCCCCAACGGTGCCGCTGCAAAATAGCGTCGGGAGGGAACCTGTTTCCATGAAAATGTTGTAAACATATTCTTTGTAGTTCTATTTCATCCTTCCTGACCGCCAGAGACGGTGCTTTAAGCACTGGATGACACCATCTTGCACATGCACAGGCATCAGGGGATCTGTTCCTTTAATCTTCTCGCTTTGCAGGTGTTACTATGTGGTAGCATTAACCTAGCCGGAATGCTAGACGAGCGCCATTACTTTGCCATAGCTCACACGCAGCAGTGGCTGAGGTATCGGCGCTATATTGCAGCTAGTTGCTGGTAGCCCTGTGACCGTCTCGGTTGGAGTTGCGTCCATTCGTCCTCCAAGGGCTGCGACAAGTTTGACCTGCCGGTGGCTGTTCGCCGGCTTTTCTTACGGCCACCCTCCTTAACGGACGGTATGTTCCGACTAATGTAAGTACTAACAATTTGCTGGTAATGGAAGCGTGTGCACCCCACGTGGCCCACGACACATTAGTTCTTCTTTCTCACGTGGCCCGGCTGGGCCTCAGGGTGAACTGTAAGAGGACCTGCCTAGTTCCGTCCCAGATCGTCACGTTCCTGGGTGTGGATCTGGATGCTGTTTACGAGGAGGGCCTGTCCATCACTTCGGCGGGTGGACAACATCCTTGGCCTCCTCCCCCTCTTCTGAGGAGGCAGGTGGCTGCCTTACGTCCGGTTCCTATGCATCTTGGGCAAGCTGACGGTTGCCACAACCGTTGTTCTCTTAGGTTTGCTGTCGCTGCGCAGCCTCCAAGGGTGGCTCAACAGCTTCCACCTGGACGCCAAGTGGCACGGGCACGGGAGAAACAAGGTGTCTCAGTGGTGCCTCCTCGCTCTGTCCCCATGGAGGGAGAGGTCATTCATGCTACAGGGCATGCCTATGGGCTCCGTTCCGGCCATTGTTAGAAGGTCACAACTGCTGCTTCCCTTTCGGGATGGGGCACAGTCTGGCAGTACCGTACGGCTTAAGGGCAGTGGTCTGCTTGGGTTGGCAAGGACCAGGTCAATTTGTGGAGGCTGGGGCTGTGCACCTAGCACTCTTTATAGACTTTATACCATACCTGGGCGGACAACCTCTGCCGGCGGTCTCCGAGATGAATCATCAAGAGGGTACCCGGTCTGTGCACTTGCTGCGGGTGACCCAGGGCCCCTTAACTTAGGCAGCCCCCCACCTAGCCAGCCTGAGGGCGGTGGACCTACCCTGAAAGGGGTGCCTCAGCGTCATGGGCGTCACCGAGCACCTTCACAAGGTGCTACAGAGTGAACATCGCCACCCCTCGTCCACGGGGCGGGGTTCTCTCGCAGGTTCTTCTGCGTCTATGCATTGAGGTCTGTACTTGGGGATTCCTCGTGACTCTGTGGTATGGGTCATCCAGTGCTTAAAGTACCGCCTCTGGCAGTCAGGAAAGATGAAATAGAATGAAAGTTACATATGTAACTACGGTTCTATGAATCCTGGATGACCGCCAGAGCATTCAGTCACTCAGAATCCTTGTGGTTTCACAAGAAGATTCTGCAGGAACAAATCCCCTGACGTCACCGGAAGATATACACTGTCCGTGTTCATCGGGGGGTCACACGTGACTTTGTTGGTATAGCTATTCGACCTGTGCATGCGCAAGATGGTGTCATCAAATGCTTAAAGCACTGCCTCTGGTGGTCATCCAGGATTCATAGAACTGTAGTTACATACATAACGTTTGATCTTTACAGTCATTCACTGAAAGAACAGAACAGGCCTGCTTTATTACACCATCCAAATCTTTAAAACTTGTCATTTTCAGCATGTAGGTTGATAACTAGGAGGTTGTTGTTTGTTTCCCATAGCGAAAGGACTTTGGGAACAGGAACTTGGACTTCCTGTGTGGACAGGAAGTAAGGCTTGATCCCCGCACTGTTTGGTAAGCCCACCAGACTAGATGTGCAGTAAATCTGAACTGTTACACCCATAACGATCAGTGCAACAATGCTTTCCTGCCAAAGACAATTTAGTCACCCTGTAATATTTCCTCATTCTAAAAGAAATAGGCTGGGTTGCATCAACAAGGATTCATTTTTAATCCTGATTCAATTCAGTTCAATTCAGTTTTATTTATAGTGTCAAATATGTCATAACAGAAGCTATCTCAGGACACTTTTCATATAGAGCAGGACTAGAACACGCTCAATGATTTTCAAGACAATGATATTCAAAACAATGATATTCAAAAAGTTCCAACATCATGGCCGCCATGAATCAAAAAGTCATTGCAAAGGACACAGCGACACAGCGTCCTCGCCTTACACACAACTGGTACTGTTGTAACTGAACGGGGAGCTACAGGTGAGTCTTCCAACTCCAACTATTTATTCTCTATCCAGTGAGACTGGTCGTACGCTAAGATTACCTTGCTAGCTTGTTGTGCTAACGTCAGTACATGTTGCTAATGGTGTACGGCTACAAGTTTGCGAGGCTACAGGGAGTAATCATGACTAAACTTTAGCTTGTTGTGCTAACTTCAGTACATGTTGCTAACGGTGTACAGCTAAAAGTTTAGGACGCAACAGGGAGTCATCATGATTAAACGTTAGCTTAAAATAAAGCAATATATTGACTTACCCTGCTGTGGAAGAACATTGTTTTTCCTGTTTGTCGTTCATGTTAAAAAGACGTGGGGTGTCTGACGCTTGCATTGGGACCGGAGAGCTTTCCCCTCATTTTTAATGTCCTCTTCTTTCACAATACTCAGCTGACAAATTAATGTGTGAAAGTGAATGTAGCTCTCCTTTCTGTCTTCTTCTCTCTGATATTTCACAACTACTATTCCATAAATTTACGGTTACTTCCTGTGGAGTATCTCTCACTGATATCAACGCCATATTGACATGCCGAGGGTCCGAAAACTTGACAGGCGTAGCAACAGTAACCAAGGCGGGCAGGATTTAGCCAAGGGTCAATTAAACCAGCTGAAGTGACTTTGCTTGGCTTTGTGAAGCCTGAAAATTGCTCAATACTGCTTGCAGCTTTAATTTTGGTAATGCATCCTTCTGTTGGCCTAAAAAGGGTTTGAACCCGCAAATTGCTACTTTATTATTATTATTATTATTATTATTATTATTATTATAATTACCTGGCAGTAGCTTCTTGCCTAGTTGTTATTTGCAGTTCAGCCCATTCCTGCTGAGTTCCTTCCACATTGTGGTTCTGGTTCAGTTCTGTGCTCTGACTCTTCCATTCCACTGGATCAGCTTTATTTATGATTGGAGCAGTTAAGATCATCAGGTCAGTCTTTCCATTTGGTGAGAACACATCTGTCATGGTATCTGGGAGCAGTTGTTCAGTCGGTGCCTCGGGTGTAGGTGTGTGTGAAACCAGTGGAGCCAGCAGATCATTGGAGGAAACCAGCACCTGAAACAGCAGCTCTACTGAGGAATGGTCCTGTTGGCAGACCCCCGACAAAGGCAGGGCTGAGAGATGGGGTGAAATGGTCTGCAGTAATTTACAGTTTTCTAAACTGGTCCGTCTTTCTAGATTTGGTTGGACAGGGTCCAAAGCTTCCACACCAGTCTGGGATATGTATGGTTGGCACTGGGTGGTTTGGTCTTTGTTAGAGCCCTCTGGTCTGTGTTGGACAAAGGTGGGCTTGGCTAATACGGGATGGTGGTTTTCAAAGACAGTGCTGTCCAAGTGAAGGTCAGGGATGTAAACAGGAGGAGTTTTATGGCAGTTGTGACAAGATGCTGACTGTAGGGGAGAGGAAGTAAGGTAGGTATACTGCAGCTGTTCCCAGGTGCGCTCAAATCTCAGTGAGGAGGTCCCACAGCCGAGATGAGTGCCCTGACATGCCTTGTGGTTGGTGTGGACCCGACAGGTATGAAAGCTCTGCTCAGAGGCCCAGCAGTGCAGCTGCTTGGCGGTCATGTCTGCTTGATGCACTGCTAAAATCATCATCAGCTCTTTGACGGAGAAGGCCGCAGGATGGTGTCCTTTCCCATTTGGAAAACTAGCATCCAGGGTGGAGTAATGTGCCCGCTGTAATACTGCAGTCCTCAGCTGGGTGGCGACGTGCTGTGCTCTCTGCTCTCCCACTGCCTGGTTATACAGCTCCGTACCAGCTAAAATATCCTCCAGGACCTCTCTTGGTACAGAGTCTAACTCAGTTTGGGCTACAGCAGACAGAATGACGTACACGTAATGTTCCATCAGAACCAGGGCCTGCAGACCAAGCAAGTCCAGAGTCTGTTTGATTTCCAAAAGCAGCATGGTGTGCTGGACGAGAGCAGGTCTCAGACAGTGGTCGGACTGGACTTTGGAGACCAGACAAGACCAGTGGTTGAGATGGACCCGGAGCTCCTGACTCAGTGAGACGAGACCAACCCTGATAGAGGACCAGCTGGACGGGGTCTGGAAAGGAGAGGAGAAGGCTTGTGTTTGTGAATACGCACCAGAGGTATCATTTCAAATGTTTCTATACAAGTGCTGATAAGGTAGCCTGGCATAGCCAAAATAATTCACTGATGCATATTAGTCTGGAACCTCTCAGTTCATTATATTTCCAAAGGGTGTTATCAATGACACAGACCAAAATGCCAATTAGATAGACCTACAACCAATCAGAGCGACAAAACGTGACCTACAATCAATCAGAGCGACAAAACGTGACCTACAACCAATCAGTGCAACGAAATGTGACCAACAACCAATCAGAGCAATGAAACGTGACCAACAACCAATTAGAGCAACAAAAGGTGACCAACAATCAATCAGAGGAACAAAACATGACCTACAACCAATCAGAGCAACGAAACGTGACCTACAACCAATCAGAGCAACGAAACCTGACCTACAACCAATCAGAGCAACGAAACATGACCTACAACTAATCAGAGCAACGAAACGTGACCTACAACCAATCAGAGCAACAAAACGTGACCTACAACCAATCAAAGCAACGAAACGTGACCTACAACCAATCAAAGCAACGAAACGTGACCTACAACCAACCAGAGCAACGAAATGTGACCTACAACTAATCAGAGCAACGAAACATGACCTACAACTAATCAAAGCAACGAAACATGACCTACAACTAATCAGAGCAACGAAACGTGACCTACAACCAACCACAGCAACAAAACGTGACCTACAAGTGACACATGCAAGTCGGGGCGGTGCCAACTGTTTTGAAGCAGGAAGAAAATGGCTGCCTGGTCACAAACTTTCTCAAATTACAGCTAAAGAGGACACTAAAATGTGTTTCTAAAAACATTTGAGATGGGAAATAGCCATGCAGTAACAGCATCTTGATTCATTTTTGACCAGCACTGCCTAGTTTGATCTCAGTTTCGTGAGCCTGCTGTGTGTTGTGCTGGACGGACCTAATTCCCCCCCTTTTTTTCATTTGGTCTAAAGTAAGTATTCTCCAGATGCTGCTGTGATAACACTGTTGGGTTGGTAAATGGAGGCCATCAATCCCAACATAACTACCTAGTAGTAAAGGTAATATTGTTGGGATTAAAACAACTAAATCAATACTACTAAAACTAGTACTGAACCAATATTTAAATGAGTAATGTTTCATCAGTGGGAGCTAAGGTGATCTGACTGACCACCTCCGCTAATATAAAAATGAAATAAATATGAAATAAAACACGGGAGACTGCTGTTCGTTTTCTATTTCCAACCTGCAGTCAACATTGCTTTCTTTTAACCATGATTAGGCTACAATTGTTGCTGGAGGTGCACAGTTGAGAAAGAAAAAAGAAGAGGTGGGCTGGAAATCAAGGAACGAGGTGCGGACCGGGAAAGGTGCAAACGCTCTGTGAAGGCCTTATGTGCCACGAGGCACAAAGAAGATAAATAACAGTTAACACAATTGTTGCTGGACCATAACCAAATTGTTACTATTGCAACCATGATGATGAAGCTCCCCTAACCCTAACAAAGTAGTGATTTTAATCCAAAGCAAAGATGTTTTTCTAACCTTAACTAAGCGGTTATTTTAACCCGAACCCTGATCTTTCTGTAAGTCGTTTTAGTTACTAAACCTAACCAAACTTTAACAATACCGTTATCCTTCTGTCTGAACGAAGAGGGGGACCGGACGCATCTGCCAGAGCAAATGAAACATGAGCTTGGCAGGCTGTTGCTCTAACAAGCATGCAAGTCTCACTTACAAACTGATAATATTAGGCAAGCGTATGAATTCAGGAGAGGTGAGAAAAGAGTATCTTAATCCAAAAATCTTTTCTGGGTGCTGCCAGGAACTAATACACAGAGACTACTTATATCTCCAAATATTGAAAGTGTGAAACATGTTAGTATGCTGCCTATAGAATCAGTCTCAATAACATGACAAGTTGAGTTTTCAGTCTCCATCTGTCTTTCCTAAAACATAAGGATGACGATCAGTGTGTTCATATTGTCAACACATCCCATAAAAAGAGCATACTAACACTGTGTTAGTCAGCCTTTCAATGCTTTGAATAGCAGAGCTCAGAGGAACAAGCTTTGGCTAGACAGGAAATTCCTGTTGGTTTTGGTATTTTTGGGGTTTGTGTTGGCAGTTGTTATACTACACTATATCACCAGTTATTCTTTACTTTGTAATTCGGGGGAAATGAGGTGACATTGAGCCACCATCTGAACAAAGTTCAGTTTCAAATTATGGAAGTTAGGAAGTGGGTTTCCATGAAATTGAAATATTATAGCACATTTCCCTTACGGCCACTGTGATATCCAATATTTTAAAACATAATTAAGAATAAATAATTCATCTTTATCAAATGAATAGCTTTTTCTATTTACAGTTTGGACTAGGAGCCTGTCTCACGAAGCAGGATCATTAAGTTTTAACCCTCTCAAATCTAGCTCTATGGAGGCTCAAATCCCACCGCTGACACCAAATGTTGGACTTGAGGATGGTTGGTAGTAGGGTTGCCACGGTGAGGAAAATTTTCCACTGGTTAATGAACTTGTGACAACACCGGTGTTACCGAATACACCGTAAACGCACCATGGATGGCCGTGCCATGCTTTTGCTGCGTGGCCCAATTCTGGTTCAGAGGTGAGGCAGCAGTGCCCGCTTCCCAAAATGTTAAATTAAAACACTAATTTGATGTAATTAACATTAACGTTATTGATCCTTTATTAAATAACACTGCTGTAGAATCATCGTTGCTCACAGGAGACAAACAGCGGCTGTGTTGACAGACTCGCTGCTGCAGTCTGAGAGCGGACCCAATAAACGTTAAAAACGGCAATTTCAAAGCATGTATTCAACAAAATCTAATATATTTAACAACTTGCGATAACTTCATCATCATTTCATACAGGCTACAGTTCTGTAAGAAGCATAAATTAAATCCAAATGGATATCTTTGCTGCTCTAATGATCTCTAATGATCCCTCCCTCTCTCCCTCGTCAAGCGATGTGGGTTCTCAGTGAAACTTACTAAATCTCACAGAAACAAATGGTGTGTATGTCTCTTGCTTGGTCGGGAATGAAAGTGGGGGAACTAAAGATGAAACGCATCTAAATTTTATTCATGACGCGGCAGTATTTATTCAGAAATCTGCGAAAAAAGATCATCTGTACGGAACACCGCACTCTATCCGTTATATTTTCTCCACGAGCAGAGAAAACACACTAATAATCTATTATAAACGATATAAATATATGATATAAATTACCTGATACTTCACTTTTGCTTTTCACTTTGATACTAACTCCTCCGCCATCGTCTTGTTGTGAGGTGAAAGTGAAATCTGACTCCTCTGTGCTGCTTTACGGTGCAGCAGAGACAAGGTAAATGGGTTTTATTTCTATTTTTTAAAAAGCAAGCAGTATACGGCAGACTAATTCTGCAGTTGAGAACAAGCTTCACAGCACACAAAACTCAAAACAGACCAACCTGTTTTCTGTCTTCCAAATCCTTTTATAACCTGCCCCTGCTGTCTGTCAAAAATCAGACAGGATCTCTGGAATCAGTGCCACTTTGACGCAGGTGGCATCAATCTCCCATCATTTGGAGCTAAATGGTACTTCTTTGGAACTAACATTATTAATTAAAGTTGCCCTACAGAAAAACAAGTGTGAGCAGAAAAAAAAACTAAACACAAGGGAACATGCATCTTTCAAACATCACAAGTTCACAGCTCAAATATTGATCAGATGAGCCACGGGGAATTTTCACCTTCCTCTCAGCATACATAACACATAACATACCATCATCGACTCAAGGAAATTACATATTGGGAATGGAGAGAGTAGGCCCCATGACGATGGATTATATGGAATGGATATGTACTTACTGGAAAATGGAGCTGTACTGGGTTTCGCAATTATCCAACCAATACCAACTCTACTAGAACATGTTTACATGCTTTAATGTTCAAAGAACATATTATTTTTCTCATACTGTCTGTCTGAATATACCTGTATTCACCCTCTGTCTGAAACACCTCCCCTCCAAAAGAGCCCACCATTATTGAAAATAGAACCCCGACAGGGTGA
>JAOVVB010141719.1:0-12032 GCA_028570985.1 Heterobranchus longifilis
AAAAGCCTCCTGTGGACAAGTGTTGAGAATTAGCATGTGTGCTAAAACACTCAAACAATGCATCTGGTTTGTCCAATATAATTGTGATGTCCATGTTAAATAAAATCTATCTATCTGTAACTCAAACTTGATATTATATTCCAAAGTATTTTCAATGTACTACTCCATTTAAACTCCTTGCAACAATCCTGAAAAAAGATCACAGTCAAGGAAAGTTATGTGTTAGAAAAGTTAACATTTTATCACTGTGAATAGTAAGTCAGAACTCTAGTAGGCTACCGTAACTCAGGCCAGAGGATGGGATTGTGACTCAGACTTGTGTGACGTTGCAGCTACATCAACACAAAGAGCTAATACAGGCATGCCTCTTCTCTGTTAGCTTTCTCTCTTTCAGCACACATGTCCAATCTACACTGTGTCATTGTCCGGCGCTGTGGGATCTCTCAGCTCGTTCCTTTCTCTCCTATTTTGTTTGGTTAAGCGGGGGCCAGAGGTTTGGCTTTGTCTATGTATGTGGAGTTTTGGAAATCTGACTGGTTTAAACTGCCTAGTGACAGTTTCCTGTACTCCAATCGGAGGCTGTGCACATAGCCTGTTGGACAGTAGGCTATACTGTATAAGCTAGTTTAGTCAGCTAAAAATGATGTCTGTCAGCACCAAATTACTGGAATACCAAGAGGGGAATATATGTATCATGTGGATTGTATAAGAATTTGAGTTTTTAATTACAAAACCTACGTCCAATAACAGTCAAGCATGTTGATAACTGAATTAGCAAAGCAAACAACCAAAGTTCAGTCATACTTAAATGTAATGATTATTTGATAGTGTGAGGTTAGTTACGTTGTATATTTTTTGAGGGAAAAGTGCCAACTGTGAATGTGTGAAACTCTGTCCACCCCTTAATAAACCTCCAGTAGTGATGTTGACACATCTGAGTTTCCTCAGTCAAAGAAATCTTTCCCTTTTTATTACTCATAATTCCTTTTAATTTTCCATAATTCCTCTTCATTACTCAGCCTGTGGATGATGAGCTTCATTACCCATGGCTGAAGCTAAATAGCCCTGTGTCAATCAGAATTTGCTAGAGGAGTTAGGGATGCTAAAGGAAAGGCTATAGTGCCTGTTTCATTGTCAGGATTAGAGGTCTTCACATGTCCAGAAATGTGGACTGATCTGGAACAGACCAGTGGAAAACCTACCTGCCCCCAACATCCATAAATTGTTTTTCAAAAAAAGGTCAGAATCAAGCGGCAACCTATGGAGCTGAAAAAATTAAGCCAATGTGGAAACCTTAAAGTTGTGTATAATTAAGGGCATGGCCGCTTTGAGTGACACATGGGTGCCGTCGCAGATGACTTGCATAGACTAGGCTTCATTCAGCCCACCTCAGCTCCACGCTCCACCTCTTATAGGGACCAGCCCTATAAATGGGAAAGTCTGTCCGTCTGTCTGTCCATCCGTCGCTGAGTGAGTGATGAAATTCAACCATTGGTCAAGTGAGTGATGATGTCACTGGAGTTGCAGCTTCTCCATTGGCTGTTGCTCTTTTAGCATGACTCAGCAGGACAGTCAGTTCAGGACACAACAAACAAATATTACTGGGACCACTACAGATGAACATTTAATATCTAGGAATTCACATTATAGACACAGCTGACTATCCCTGTAACAATTTGGCCACACAACGGTCGCAGTCCAGCCACATACTATGTTTACACATAGTCTTGTTGGATTAGCTGAGAGTTAGGCGGCGTCAGGCACTGCCAAGATGGCGACGGCCAAAGCCACCGAGATTGAGCTTCGCAATAGCTCTTCAGAAATGGGTGATGTCACAAAGACTATGTCCATATTTTATACAGTCTATGATCCCAATAGACTTACGGATAATTAAACCTGATCCAAAATGCAGTCAATCCGAACAAACCCAAATAGAGACCAACACTGGCAGCAGCATGATGCATCTCCAATGAATGAGCAGCTGCAGTCAGAGTAGAAATACAAACTCCTTGTCTCACCTAGAAAAACACATTTTTCTCCTGAGATGATTTTGGCAGCTCATGATCAGAGCTGATAATGAGACATGTTGACACAGAACCAAGATTGATGGCAATATAACGAGACCCTACCCAAATTAATTAGACTAAATCAAATTTGGACCCGGTACTCAGGAGCTGGGTGTTGGTCACTAGGAACTGAGTGGACCTGTGAAGCTCTCTAGTGGGGGCACTACTAGGCATCTATATTACCTCTGGTATTTAACAGTTGTGCGGACAAGATGGACTATATTGTGTCCATGCAGTGGACCGTTTACGGTTGGAACTGCGTCCTCAGCATTATAAACTCTGAGCAGAGCAGCACCTGATTGAAGTTTTCTGCCCCATAACTGTCAAAGTCTGTTGACATTTTCTTTTCGATTAACCAGTCTTTAAACACTGTCAGAGCCCATACCGTGTTCCGTTTAGTATTTACTTCATGTCTGTCGATTTCTGCTGTCCAGATGTTTGTCTTCTTGCTTCTTCTGCTCTGTTTTCATGTTCTCTTTTTCTTTTCTTTACTGGGGACAGTTCAGCCATTAACCCTCTGAGGTCTAGCCCCTTTTTAAGGGGGGTGGGAGTGGGGGACAGGGGATGTTTAGAGGGATAATAGCAGGTCAGTAGATGCCACATTGAAATGGTGTACATCATCTGAAAGCTGAGAACCTGAACATTAATTTGAGTGTCAAGGTTTTCTAGTCATAAATCATCTGTAATAAACATTGTGTTTTGGTTAGGTACTTATTACATTTTGAAGGTTTAGAGTGTAGAAGGACATAGAACATTATGATTAAAGCATATGGTGACCATGACCATGTCCTACATCTCATAAGTTGTTACAGCAATGTTGGGGTTGATACCATTTGTTACCACCATTTGGTGCACAATTTAACCATTTTTAACCACTCGAGAATTGATAAAAATGGTCAAAAATACCTACAAAATACCTCATTAAGCATTGGCCCCCTTCTCGACAAGCTGGCATAACATAGTTGGTGCAAATGGATTCCTTAAATCTTCTTGTTTCATATTATACCAATATATTTCCTAGCGTTACAAATCCAGCCCGCTACAGCCTCTGAAAGACATGTCGCGGGTGATGACACACCACCCCCACCTTTGTAGACCTCAGAGGGTTAACCACAAATCCAAATTTTCGTACTCTCTGAATATATTAAACTTAATAGTAGAAAGAGTAACGGAAAGCTTTTTTTTTTGACACAGCTGACATTAAATTAAAGTTCTTTCTGCGATTTGATGGATGTCTTCCTCCAGAACTGTGTCCATAGCAACCATCTACAATGGTCTGCTATACTTAGCAACGGTCTGCTATACAGATATAACAGACCATAGAATGCCAGGATTGACCAATCAGAATTGAGTATTCAACAAAACCGCGTAATAAAACACTGTAATAACCTGGAGTTATGCCCTTTAAATCATCCACATTAAAATGCTATGAACTTATGAGTACATAAACATACTGAATACTGACTAACATGTTATTCTGTGTAATGTGGAGCCATGTGTAATTTTGCTCAAGGGCAGGGTTACAGTCAATGGCAGCAAAGTCTGAAATTTGGGCCAGAGGAGCAGGGCTAGAAAAGGAAACCCAAGCTGGTTTAATGAGAGGTCAAAGGTCATTCTGGGTCAAGTACCCTGCCTGGGGACTACATGTTAAACACACTCCCCAGGGGAGAAAGAGGGACAGCACAATGTCTGACATGATCAACAACGCTGGCCTAATTAGAACAAACACATACGCCGGGGACCGACCGTATCTCCGAAGAGCAAATGGAACAAAGAGAATCTCCTCGTGTGTTGTTATTGTTTTGAAATAAACTTATTTCCTTGAAATTATTCTTTCCTTTCCAGTTAGTGCTGTAGTCTTCACCACCAACAAGGATTTACCGTCTGGAGTGTAATTTGGAGAGGCTCCTTGAGGAAACAGCCTCCTCAGGGGGAAAGACAATTAGTCCTTCAACAAACAGCACGGATCAGTCGCTTTAATTAAACACCCTCCCCCATCATTGCCTCATCCCTCTTCCCTCCCATTCCCTCCCCTCCCTTTCATCTCTACTTTTTCCTCCTCTTTTTATGCGAAGGAGTCTGGATTTTAATCCTAGGCCAGATGACACCCTAATAATTTGTTGTGTGGCTTGGTGAGCTCCTAACCAGTGGATTAGATGGATATTGGTTGGTGGGGTAGTTTGTGGAGTTAGCGCTAACAGGATTTACCATCTACTGAGTATATCAAAGGCAGACTCCTGCGCTAAGCACTGTGCACTTCACCAAATTAAAAAGTGACCCACAGGTGGGCTCTCTGCACTGTTTGTGCCGATGGGCCATGACGCTAATTGCTTTCTAACTCTGTTACGAGTGCCATCAAATTACACTCGTCAATTAGAGTGAAGAGGGGTGTATGGAAGGTCTGAGAGCTTATCCCACTGATCACTGCTGTGTGCTTTACTTCTGTCATTATTGCACACTGGGCATTGAGTCAGATACAGATAGAGTGAAACAGATCTCTCTCTCTCTTTCTCTCTCTCTCTCTCTGGATTAAGGTTTTCTATTTTTTTTTAACTAAATTCTGCAATATCCCTTTAAAAGGCATTGTAATGTTATTCACAAGCGTTGTCATATTTTTTTATTATAATGTAGGCCAATTAGGAACAGCTCTACTACAAGCAACCGTTTCACTTTTTCAGATAAATACTGAATAGAGGTCATGGTCTACATTATTCATATTAAAAATCAGAGGGAGGTTAAAGAGGTTAAGTTGCAAACAGGGAGTAAGAAAAAAAGCCTAGAAAGTAGGTGAAGTACAGTAGCAGAGAAAACAAAACTGAAACACCACAGGAAACTACTCAACTCATCCTTTGTGTGGGAATATGATAAAGCGTGTGTGTGTGTGTGTGTGTGTGTGTGTGTGTGTGGGGGTGTGTGTGTGTGTGTGTGTGTGTGTGCATTTCTACAATGTGATGTGGTAAA
The DNA here is from genome assembly GCA_028570985.1 of Heterobranchus longifilis. Classification (NCBI taxonomy): domain Eukaryota; kingdom Metazoa; phylum Chordata; class Actinopteri; order Siluriformes; family Clariidae; genus Heterobranchus; species Heterobranchus longifilis. The sequence continues at coordinate 5,028 of JAOVVB010141719.1, forward strand.
GCAGTGAGAGGAAGGCAGGATATGATGCTGCATGTTCGTATATAACATCCTGTGATGTTGGGGAACCCCACTGTTGTCTTTCACCTATACAGCATGTTAAAACACTACATTATTTCCTGTGCTTGTTGTTAATTGGTATCATTTATGGACAATAGTCCTAGAAAAAAATGCCTGTGAGCAAGACATTGAACCTCACTGCACCAGCTGCAGGGCTACTGCTGTGGAGCGCACTCTGCAATTCAATGGAGTTGCAAAGAGGGGAAATCAAAAGATGCATTTCCAAATAAACTTCAAAATCAAAGCATCTCATCGAGACAACATCTAATGTTTCCTAATTGCTTTAATGGTGTTTGTCTGGTTTGGCATGTGTGCTGTATCTTCTTAAGTTGTGCTGATCTGACATAATGACTTTCAGGGAAGATTTGTTTTGTAGCTCAGTAAACCCATAACCTCAGTTTAGTGAGTGACATGAGCTGGGTTGACAGATGGGGGTGTGACATTCTGTACATGATGCTTTACTGGCAGTGCAGGGCGTATCTTTCCTGGAAGAGTAACAAAATAATGGGGGAAGAGAACAAAGAGAGAACTGACTCCCTCAGACAAGCAGATCAGACAACACACCTGTAGCAGGAGGTGAGCGAGTCGAGTGGCATGGTCAGGGTAGTAATTCCACCTGTGCTCTACCCCCACTGTGGCCACAAATCCACTCTGACAGCCTTCAGCAGGGAGTGGCAGCGAGTTGGAGATACAAATACACTGATATATCATAGATGGGGTGATAGATTTTACAGACAGCAAAGTCCTTCATATTTATATTCTCAAATGTACTGTGGAACTACCCCCTCTCTGTTGTCTCAGTTTCACTCCAGCAAGGCGTATGCACAACAGCTGTTTCTTTCTGCTGCTTTCAAGTTTTGAGATTTTGATTTACTTGACTGCTTCAGGGCACAGCACCTCTAGTGTGGCATACCGCATGTCTGGCATATTGGGTCTTAAACAAACAAAAGGCCCCTGTTATACACAGTGCAACACAAGTGAAAGACAGAGAGAGGAGGTGGGGGAAAATCAATGTGTCACCGGAATTAGCAGATTCCTCAAACTAACATTCAAGTCAAGTCAATTTTATTCATAGCTATAGCCAAATATCACACATTTGCCACCTTAGACCCTCAATTTGGATAAAATGAAGAAAAACAACATGCATTTGAGAGGTATCAACTGAAGTATTAACTCCAGTGCTGTAGTTGACTCATACAGGTTATAACAAACATTTACTGTAACTCAACTCAGACATGCATATACACTGGCATGGTGGGGAGGTGGTAGATGCAGGAGTCCTGGGGGACATTGTTGGTCAGTAATAAGTAACTGAGTGATGTTACAGCAATGCAATTTATTTTCTCAATAGTGTAACCCCCAGTCAAGACCGCAAACATCACGTCAGCGTCACGCTCGTGTGCCGACAGTATTCATGTGACACTGAAGCGGCTGTCTACAGGTTTCGTCTTGTCCGCGAAATTCAAAGCGTCGCACAGCAAAGCAGGGAGGTGTTGGCGATCGGAGCAGAGCAGTGAAGTTGTCTAGTGGCAGTAAATGTACAGTGTAGGTTACAGTTTGCTCATGAATAAACACTGCAGATCCTCAAGAAGTTCCCGTGTCTTGCTTCTCAGCTGCTGGACAAAAATGAAGGGAGAGTCCAGAGACAGCACGCTCTGATCTGCCTAGGTTGCAAAATGTAGATACAATATATTTATTAAATGCCTTTTATTGGGCATCAACCTCACGTTTATGCGCGTGTTGTTGAAAAAATAGTTGCGTGAATACACAATTCAGGTCGCTGTTATGCCCGTGAGACGCAGCTGAGATGTGAGGCTGCATGGAGCTGCGTAGCTTAAAATGAGAGCGTATTAGTTGCGTGAGCGAAAAACGTGTCTGATATGCTTGCGGTGCTGACACAGGGTAAGATATGACAACTTGAAATTCAGTTATAACATTACTGTTACCAATCCCAATAGTGAGGGGAGACTGTTAGCTGGAGCCTATACCAAAAGAGGAGGAATATGCTTTGATGACATTTTTTAAATATCCAACACTGCGGGATCCTTAAAGAAAAACATTAAACCCAGGTTCTGTAAAAATGGCTGTTTAAGATAAAACTAAATTTCTGAAAGAAAAAAAGTGAGAATAAGTGGCTTTGGACATGTATTTATTTGAAGTAGAAAATTGAATTTGGCCACTTCCATGATACCTCACAAAAACAATGCTACAGCATCTTACTTTCTTATTAAAAAGCTTCTTGAGTCACATGACTCGACAGTTTGCACCAAGTATACTATAGGAAACATTGAAAGTATATATAAGAGAACAAATATGATGATGGTGAGAGATCGACTAAACTTTTGGCCTGTGAATTTAAAAAAAAGTAGAAATGTAATCACAACTTTAAATGATAACCATGGTAACCATGGTAACCTGGTGTCAAATGATGAAGAAATAAATTCTATCTTTAGGAAGTATTATGAAAAACTATACTAATCAGAATTGGCTGCTCTTGATCACCCAGATCAAAACATGGCGCTCTTTCTCAATCATATACAGCTGCTTTACATTAATACTGACGCAAGAAAGATGCTGGAAAATGAATTAACAATTGATGAAATTAACAAAGCTATTCATCAAATGGCCACTGGGAAATCGCCTGGCCATGATGGTCTCCCTAAAGAATTCTATGCAATGTTTCATAATAAACTCACTTTTCTGCTTTTGGCCCATTTTAATAATGTTATCCAAGAAGGAACATTCTCTGAAATCTCTCATACAGCATCTATAATTGTGATTCCTAAAAAAGATAAGGAAGTCTATGTGAGACTTGGCACCCTCTGTCAGTTTTGAATTGTGATATTAAAATCTTGGCTATGGTATTAGCAAATCGATTGGAGAAGGTGATAACTAACAAGTGGCGTTTTTATATGTGAAAAAAAATGGTGGGGCATCAACCACTTAATCAATATATAGGCTAGGCCTACCATGAAAACTACAGTAATTTCTCCTGCTACTGATGTGGCTCCATACAACTCTATGTAGGTTTGATGTTTTTTTTTAATTCATCATCTCACTTAAAAACTACCACTACAAGAAAACTGGAAAAAAGAGACCCATACACACCTAAAATCAACCCACCTCATTCACCCGTCTACACACACACACACACACACACCCACACACACACCAGACCAACCCTCTTTCCAACAAATTACACAAGTTAACTTACATTACCAGTGACACAAGCCTTCAAAAAATAACAATTCAATATTTCATCATCATAAGCCGACACAACTAAGCTCAGAATATATGAGCCCACAGAGCCATAACCCATAGACTGTATATAAATATATTATATAAAATACAATAATACAAATACAAATATGAACAGCAAAGAGCTCAACAGGCCACAATGAAGCACACAACTTTTTACAGATATAGATTCTCTGACAACATGACAACAATCAAGATAATAAGCATGGACACACCGACAGCCTTCACCATCTAATATTAATTGATGCAGCATTACAACAATAATATTGTCAGTGCACGGAGCAGCACCACAAAGGCAGGATTATAACAAGCTTTCACTCACCAAAGCTGAGGCTCACTTGAACAGAAAGGCGACACGGCGGTTCTTCCTCTGGGGAAACTTATCGATGACTTTTGGTATGAAGTAATGTAACGTTAGCTTGAATCAGCGGGCTTTCGATGGACAGCATGCTAACAGTTAGCCACTTTTCCTTTGAAAACCACTGCACGTTAAACCCACGGTTCGTTTTTCCACGCCTCATAGGCCACCGTAGTCCTTAACTGCAGACACAAATCGGGAGAACACATTCTCAAACAGCAAGGTAGGGACTTAAAACATGAACTAAAATCATAACACAAATTCTATGCAATTTAGGAAGATGCTAGATTCATAGATAATAAATTATAGCAGAAAATAATCTTTTGAGAATGAATAATAACATTATTTGTTTGCACAGTCCTACCATTGTCTTTAGATGCCGAGAAGGCCTTTGACATGGTGGAGTGGGAATATTTATTCAACATTTTGAATACTTATGGACTTGGTCCCTTTTTTATTAGATGCATTAGAAGCCTATATTCAGGGGCTAACGCCTCGGTCATCACAAATGTCCTCTTTCCCCTTTGCTGTTTGTTCTGGCTATTGCTATGAGATGATGAAAACATACACAGTGTCACTATAGCTAATGAGATCCATAAGATTTCCTTATATATGGATGATATTATTCTGTTTCTTATGCAGCCACAACTGTCAGTCCAGAGACCTTTTAGTATTATTAGTGTTCTTCCTTTTTGGGTTATACAGTGAACTACTCAAAGTCAGAGGCCCTCCTTTTGTCTGAGCAGTCAACAAAGCATGATTTGAATGAATATTAATTTCTCGCAAAATGGCCTCTCTTATCTTGGCATTATATTTCCTCCTGATTCTGATACATTAATAACAGTAAATACTTCCCCAATTTTGGAGAAATGGAAAAATATGCTTGAAAGATGGAAAGGCCTCAATCTCTCCCTTTGGGGGAAAATATCAGCCATAAAAATGACGGCCATCCCAAAATGATTCTATATGTTAATTATGTTGCCAATCCAAATGCCTCTTAATCTATATAATCAAGTTAACAAATGAATAACTCATGTTATATGGAATGGGAGAAAAGCATGTTATCTGTATCACTGGGCCTTCACTTTGCATGCATTTTTTAAGTTAGATCTAGTCAACCTAAACCATCTTAGACCAAAATAATGTCTGTTTTTGTTTGTTAAAACATTGCCTTTTTATCAAGCATCGCAGTAAAGATCCTCCCCACCCATGCAGAAGCTTTGTGTACTATATTTGGAAAAGTCTACATAGCAATACGAAAGAAACAGTGTCACAGTCCCCATGGATACCAATTTGGGATAACCCATCTATAACGATAGGGGGAAAACCCATTAGTTGGCATCATTTATATGGGGATAAGCTGGATAAAGTAGTGGATCTTTATAATGATAAAGGGTTTAAAGCATATGCAGATACAGTCTTAACTCAAAAATCTCCTCAAAGCAAATACCTTGGTGGAGCTATCTCCAACTGAGAAGTGCAGTTACTGCTTTTAGGAATCAGGCAAAAGAAACACCCAAAGCTTCCTATTGGGATAAATGTTTATTAGCAAAAGATGTTTCTCAAATAAAAACAAAAAAAATATCTATCAAGAAATTATTAACAAAATATAATCTAATTTCCCAGCTCTGAAAAGAGCTTGGGTCATGGATCTAAGAGGTGATATAACAAATGTCTCACTGAAGTTAACTCAGCTCAAAGCATTACACAGGTATCACTGGACTCCCAATAAGATGTGGAGGGAGGAGCTAAGGCCAGACACCACCTGTTGGAAATGCTCTTCTAATAAAGGGACATATCTGCATATTATGTTATGGGAATGCACTACTAAGTTTTCCAAAGAATCGGTGCTGTGACAGAAGTCTGCATTCAGCCCGACCCGTACTCTGTGTAGTAGAGGTGCTGTCAAGATTGCCTCATCAACAACGTAATAAATGGGTGTCTGTGGTTTTTGCTGTTGCCAAAAAGCAGATTTTCTGCAAATGGGGAGACAACAATGCTCCACACATTCAAGACTGGACAGATGCACTGCACAAGGTATTCACATGAATATAGGCTCTCTAGGTAAATATAACCCCCACATCCTTCTTAGCAACCACGACCTGAAGACAACAGATGGAATAGTTGCCAAATTAAACTTTAACAAAACATGTAGGTGGACCAATGCACATTTTTCCCATTTGCTACAGTAAGGTAGTAAATTTATGAACTATAGAGACTCCCCCCCCCCCCCCCATTTACTTTTGTTCTCTTAATTTTTGTATTATTATTTTCACTTTTTTATTACTATAACTTTTTTTCAGTTGATGTTGTTTATCATGATGTGTTTGTTTGTTGTTTCTGTTGTTTGCCTACTAGTTTGTTTACTGATATCTTGGAACTACCTGATGAATTTTCTGTATACAATATGAAAAAAAAAAGACTTGACAGTTTGCAGAATGAAAGGTTGAGTTTTCTTGCATCAGATTTGATAGAAATTGATGAGTCATGCTCTTATCTTGAAATATGAGAACAGGCAAGCAAGAAAGAGGATTTGTGGTTGTGTTTGCACATACACATAATTGCAAAATGTATGTGTGTGTGTGTGTGTGTGTGTGTGTGTGTGTATGCACGCGTGCATGCGTGGGTGTGTGTGTGTCACAATGCTACTACACAGATGTTTCGCAGTCTTCACCTCCACATGCAGCAGCATGTCCTAGTCTGGGATTGCTGCCAAGACAGGAAGTCTCTGTGTTAACCCATTGTGTTCTGGAAGCACTAAGGGGAGGGATACATCCAATAATTCTTCGACGAGGAAGGGTCAGGAGAATGATATTTCCACTGGGAATGGGAAGGGTTAATTTTACAGTAACCACTGCATCTACTGAGATGATGTTTCTTTGCTTTCTGCAGCTGGTGCAACCTTCCCCCCACTCTGTTCAAGAAGACAATGAGGGCTTTGCGTACGTTGAACATATACTGTACAGTGAGATGTCAGAGTCTGGAGATGTTGGAAATCTAGACAAGTAGCATAGCATTTAAGCTTTGATAATCTAGTGTCATTATTGCAATTAAGTAAGTAGCTGGAATCAGGTCAGGTTTTCTGCAGCAAAGCAGCTCCGTTGTCCAGCGATTCCTATTCCGCCAAGGGGATTTCAGGCCACAATTGCATCTCACTTGAAGGCGGTAATGCTCATTTTAATCATCACATTTAGCTACAAACCATCCATTGTTCACTGCAGATCATTGTACAGTTAAGCTAAAAGGAGACATCATCTGCATACAGCAGAGATGCCTTCTAACATCACTCGGCATTCCATATATTCTTTACACTATGTGCCCTGACATCCCAT
>JAOVVB010141730.1:0-12032 GCA_028570985.1 Heterobranchus longifilis
ACACACACACACACACACACACACATTTGATTGCATAATTTCCCTCTCACTTCTAGAGGCGTGACTAGAGATCCCTGTAAGTTGTAAAACAGTTTTGGGTCCCACACACACACCACCCTGACTCCTGTCTGGATAAAAGCAAGCATCCAAATAATCACACTTTAACGCGAGGACATTGGCACGCGCCAATCAACATGAAAAAAAAAAAAAAAAAAAAAAGAAGCCTGCCCTTACCTGTACATATGACCCAGGGTCTTCCCCGCAAATTCCTTCACCCCCGCCGCGGCTCTCGTCTTCACTGACTCCATGTCCAGTTTCTATGTGTAAGGCCTGTTTCTCACTGTTGTTTTTACTGCTTAATCGTCATGTTACGGCGCAGGATCGCCGACTGCAGCGGCTATACACGGAAAACAACAACAAACGAAGTTGTGATAAATCTCAGTCCAAAGGGAGGGAGGCGACGATCCAAAAAGACGGGTCTAATTTTCACAATGAAAGCGCTCCTAAAGCGGAGAAAAAAAAGAGGAGGAATCAAACGATGTGTGCGCCTCCATCCAGCAGCAGCAGCTCCTCTCCTGCCTGGCGCACAGTAGCCGCGCCGAGTGCCATCACGACGGAAAACGAAAAGGAGTGAAATTAATAGCCAGCGTCGTGGTGGATCTGTTATGGATTTTTTTTTTTTTTCCGGAATTAAAAAAAAAAAAAAAAGAGAATGAGAGAGAGAGAATGAATTGGGGGGGAAAAAAGCTGAAAGTTTAGACAGCAGAAGTGGCTGTTTGGAGTATAGCTTCAATAAATCAAAGAGGGAGTGATGCTGTATGTGTCTCCTGTGGTGCGCGCAGGTTCATCTGACGTCGTGTTTCAGCACCGAGGTCAGCGACAGCAGCTCCACATCTGGCCAGCTGCTCCGCACTCACAGGCCACAGTCAAAATATAACACGCGTATGCATATATGTGTATATATGAGTCTGTTTATATGAGTTATTTCATAAAACACTGGGGGGGTAGAGGAGGAAATGTTTTCATACTTCATCCCTTTACAGTATGCCGTAGTATAAATTATATGAGATATAATGCAACTATAGATATTTCGATTCTGTATTTTAATTCAGCGTTTATATGCTTAACGAGTATGACAAGAACAAAAACAAGGAGAGTCAACCCCACATATGAAAGCTGCATCTCTCCTGAGGGCGGTGCTATGGAAACCAAATGAGCAGGAGTGGATTTCCCCCCCAACAGGCTCCTCTGCTCAACGTAGGAATCCATCAATAATTTAAGCCTATTTTCTCCCCCACTACAACCACACCTTCCCACAGAAACACGCACATCATTTTGGAAGCATTTTTATTTTAAATATTTGATGAGATTTCAAAGATATGTCATTAACTATCCTTCTGCAGACAAAATTTAGCAAAAATAAAAAATGTAAAATAATAATAATAATAATAATAATAATAATAATAATAATAATTTTAAGATATAGATCTTAGATGTGTGATTAGAGGACAATAGAGAAAAGAGAAAAGCGTTCAGTCTTTCTTTCATTTGTTGGTATTGGGCACCATCTGGTGGTCACACATGATACTGCATTTTGTTCTCATATTCTTGCAGGTATATATGTATTTTGCTAAATCATGTTTTATATATAGATTTTTTTTTTTTCTTTAAGTCACAATCTACACCAGAGGACTCAAACTGCCCGGGGAAGATTTTTGGCCCTCCAGCCGTCATGTCAAAAATATAATACAATCCGGCCTGCAAAATTATTGTTTTATTTAATTCATTTTTCTAGAAGTTTCTTACATATTTTAACTACCCCATTCATATACAATTTAAATAAAACCACTGCATTAAAAAGTATATATTTCATTTAGCGAATAATAATTACAAAGGTCAAAGGTGCCGTCGACTGTGCAGTCAGTTTTTGATGAGTAATCACACTCGCTGTCTCTCCTTTATTTGTTGTAATGGAAATCAGAATATTGTGCTTTCTTGTAGTACTTGAACGTTAAAGTGGCTCTCAGTGGCCCCAAGCCAATTAGAGTTTGAGACCCCTGCTCTACACAAAATTGTGTTTTGTTTCTTGTTGCTTCTCTCGGATGTTTGTGCAGAATGACGTATGTGCAGAGTTTGAAGGCTGTTTTTACGTCCACCTGCTGAATGGGGAAAGTTTCTGTGTACGTACGAACATGATTATGTGACATCACAACTAGTTTGGAAGCCAATCGTCGTCCAATATGTAACTCACTTCAAGTGTGGCTGAAATACTGAGGATGGAGTTTACAGTGAAGATGGAGACACCTCGTGTCCAGTAGTGGAACTTTTGTTTTGTTTTGTTGGATTTGTTTTACACACATAAATACAAATCACATTGGATAAATATAAAATATGTGTGAGAGTGTGGTAGAAACCTGTAATGACTTCTATAAAAAACACACCCAAAGGATATACAAAAGATAAAATGTAAATATACAACACCACCAGTTAATTTTAAATATTAATGTCCAAAAGTTTCATACTAAATAAGCGTAAAATTATATTTAAGGATAGAAAAGAAAATATCAGAGAAACAAGAGTATATTTATTTTGAAATTAACAATATTTACATAATTAGATTCTGGATTTCTGAGTGAGGAAGGACTTTTTTGTGGAAAAAACCTTATGAGACACTAATTATTATTCAAAGCAGAGTGTTTTTATATATCTTAAAATGCATCTAGAGAGGGGAAGCTCCAGAGTAAAAGTCCTTTATTTTCCTGCTTTTATGGTATATATATATATGTGCAAATAAAACTCATACTAATAGTTATTTCTTCATTTATTGTGAATATTAACAGCTTTACTGCAGTTCTGTACAATAGGCTACAGTGAACTTAGAATATAACTGACAAAATATTTACAGAAATTCCATGCACATCAAACCAGACAAAACAGCTACTTTGCAAAGACGCAGCAGCAGTAGCAACAAATGATATGAAACAGGTTTAGAATTCAGATAGGAAACTTTGTCATTACAACAACGTCGTACAAAAACAAGTTAGCACAGAGGTCTAAGGCATTTGTTTATTGGAAAGTACATCATGCATGTTGCAGGATCACGCTCTGCACACGTCTGACATCTGCGTACCGTAACGACATGTGATGCTCAACGAACATGAGCAGATGTTTAATCCTGAGATGTGACTTAGTCAGGCAGTTTTTGACTGTTAGCTGTTGTAAGTTACAAAGAGGTTTCAGTATAAACACAGAAAAACCTTAATGCATGTTAAGTTTAAGAAGATAAAAAAAGTGATCCTGTATCTCATAGATGACTAATCTACTGTAAATAAATATAATCTCAGGATTTGGTTATTTTATTGGCCCTTGACAAAGTAGTGATTTTCTAGCATACATCTGAAGAATTGTCTGAACTAACACTGATTGATGGTATGAGGTGATGAGCGGTACAAAATAAGAAATCAGGTGTTGCGAGTAGATTGATAATACAGATCTTTAAAAGAGGATCACGATGTAACTCTAAATACAAAAGCTTCAAGCTGCAGAGCAGAAGCAGATCAATAAATTAATTGCACTACAACCCATTTAAGGTGATATATTCTTTATGTCTACAGCAACACTTAGTAACCAGATAGAGAGTATGCTCTAAAAGTTGAGTAATTTCTTCTTCATTGAAATCCTCTCTCACATGTATCCCAGTCAGGGGTACAACAAGTTCTCATTTCTGCTTATCTCTGAAACGAAGGTTACATTTGTTTATGTCTACAGTATGTGGAGACACCAATAATGTGAAATCTGTAAACAGAAATATAGGCCATTTATTATCCATGTGTAACACGAGGAGCAAAGCCGACACACGATCGACCGAAAGTCACACGCACAAACTGAAAATCTGTCGAGAGGTTTTGTCCGCGCAGTCTTTTCTCTTGTTAGAAATCGTATAATTGGTCCCGCAGCAAGTTGGAAATACGTTTGGAAGATGAGATGCATGCAGCTGCTGTCTCACCACTTCTGATTGTTACAGTATGACTGCAGTGTTACGGAGGTACTCGGTTTGCACAGTTTTTTTTTTAAGAGCCTTTACCCGAAACAAAACACACTGAAATAATAAAACTGACAATCTCATAGCCCAGCTATAGATCAGTGGAGTTAAACATTATGTAGCTACCAATTAAAAAAAAAAAAAAAAAAGGAAAGTTCGTAAAGTCATAGTTAAATGACTAAAAAGGATATGTGATGTATAAGATATGTCCCTAAAATTATGATTTTTTTTTAAACCACAAACATTTTTAAAACAGACGTCTAAACAGTCGAGTCCTTCATCTTGCATTCTCATCAGAAGAATCACATGCAGAAAATTGACTTCTGATATATCGTAACCAACTCTTTAAAGGGTAATTACACCTAACGTCACATGTTCAACACCACAAACTATCAGCACATACAGATATTTGTTTTCAGTTATGACAAACGGAGTTTGAAGGCATTACATGGGGAATGACACACGCTGCACTTACAATCTTTTTTGCTCTTTGCTGCTATTTTCCAACAATCTTTTTTTTTTTTTTTTTAATGGCACAGGAATCTTTCATCCACTCGAGAAGCTAAGCAAAGTGAGATGTTGCATTTGATTTTTTTTTGTCTACACAGATCCTAATATAGGAGTCCATTCAGCAAAAAAAGAGAAAGATATGAATGTTATCATCCCAACGACAGAAGCCCTTGTTTCTGGCTGTTCCTGTTCTCAGTGAGGAGAAAACTCCCCGACACGTCCATTCTTTGAAGCAGGGGGGGGGGGGTTACAGGCACTCGGACAACACTTCATGCTTGTCTGTCCCCAGGGACGTTTCTGACCGTGGCTCCGTGATGAAACTGGCACTCAGCTGGAGTTTGACCTGCTCCACCTCGTAGTTATGCAGGTACTCTTGAATCAGGTAGCGCTCTCGTTTAAACCGAGCCTTCACGTCTGACGGGACGTCCGGGATCATCCACGCCACAAAGAACTTCACCACAAAGACCACGTGCTGCGGAGAAACAGTTATCACAAGATTATAGTCCTTTAAGTCTGAGCCTTTATTCTTTGAGAAAGGAGTGTAGGGAAAAAGCCGCGTTGTCTTACTTCCATGATAATAATGAAGGCCATTTTGGCTGCCAGGATGTGCCAGAACTGCATAGTGTGACTGTACTCCTTCTGGTGGCCCGGAGGGTAACGGTAGTCACGGTATCTGCACAAAACAACATCATACAGTCAGTCATGTTTCTTTAAAGGAATACTTCGCTCTCAAAATGACCATTTGTATATCAATTACACTGAATTATTGAAGAAAACTTTGAAAGGAGAATCCAAAAATTGAGAAAATTGTAATTGGGGGGCAAGTTTAACAGCAAAACTATATCAAAACAAAGTTTACAAACTCTCAAACAACTTGTGCAGTATAATCCAAGTCTCATTTATCCAGTCGTATGCTCAGTGCTTCCCATGGACTATTGCTAAAACCTTACTATTTACAAAACGTCCGCTACTCGTCCGAGAATCTTGCGCAGGCGCACTACTCCTCTGTGTGAGTCTGAACAAGTAGTGCGCCTGCACGGATGTTTTGATACAGTTGTTAAACTTGGCTGCCGTTTACTTCAATGCATCAAGACTTTTCTCCATTTTTGGTTTTTGCTGTTCACCGTGGAGGCATGCGACAAAAACAAAGTTTTCTTTAAGAATTCAAGGCAACACTCGGTGAGTGATTGATATACAAATGGTCATTTTAGGGTGAAGTATTCCTTTAATGTAATCATTAAACTAAATGTGCTGATACCAGTACACATAGAACTCCAAAACGTATCCGATAGCTCAAACAACAGATATAAACACTTGAATTAAAGCAAACAGTATTCATTCAGAGGATGCGTACTGGAGTCGTGTTTCTCAAACTTTAGTCCAATATTCACTTTCCTTCCAATTTTTGAACCCATTGGCTATCGGTCTGATGATGATTTAGCCTCGGGGGGCGACAGCCAATATTTCTGGGCTTCCGGTGTAACCAGCGGATACGCTGGCCAAGACTTCCTCTTCTGTGCTCCGATCATTGCTTACGGTCCGATTAACAACTTGAGACGCGAGAATGTTGAGACACGACGCTTCTATAAACAGATCTGCATATGAATGCAGTTAAATAACAACAAAAAGGTAATAAAAAAGTAAATCATCGTGGACTGTTTACCTGCATGTAACCAAAGCCAGCTCAATGAAACCAGAACGCTTCTGATACCAAAATCTGGTTCTGTTCTACATTCATATGCAGAATCTGTTTCTACAGATTACTTTCCATCAACTCCTGAGGGAAATATCTGACTTTTTAGCCAGTAAATGCTACACTCACCAGCTAGCCGCTAACGTTGACTATTTGTTTGTGTATCATAGTGTACAGAGGGTTTATCAGAGCTTTTCTGCTGAAGACAACGCGAGGAGACCAGTGAGACTGAATCAAAACAGTAGTCTGTCAGGCTATAAAACCAAAACAATGAGCTGAAAGCTGCTGAAAAGCTTTTTAGATCATTATTTTTGTCTTTTTGCCTTTTTTGATAGTACAGTCGAAGGTAGACAGGAAAGGGGTGAGAGAGAAAGAGAGAGAGAGGGAGTAGTAAAAGATAATAGATGCACAACGAGCTCTTAAAGCTCCGTTTACCTGCAGGTGGTCGTCAAGTTAACAAACCAGTTGTCTGGTTCCTCGGGCATGTTGCGCTCAGGTATCTGAGAGATGTTGTATATTGACAGGCTGTTGTTGATGTAGCCCGTCATGCTGGCATCTTTACCGTAGGCATACAGGAAGACCATACGGGGGATCATGTCCGAGGTGAACGCCATTATGAAAGCCTGGGACAGAAGTAAAAGGCTTTTAAATGAAACGTTTACGTCTGCAGTGAAATCGCTGTTAGTTTGATGCATTGTGTCATGCTGAAAGCCTGTTAGATATTTATCACACATGAAAATACCGAAATGAACGCAGATGAGGCCTGAATGTTACTGATAAACACTCACGTTGGTAACAACAGACAAGATGGCCACCGCGTTGAGGATTTCCTGCCACGCTCCGATGTTTCGGGCCTTGGACGCCACCGGTCGTCTGAACTGGGTGGTGAACTTCCAGGCGTCCACCCTGATCTCCAGGATGTTGTTGAACAGAGCCAGGAGCGGAGCCAAGGGGAAGGAGGCCACAAACAACGTGATGAAACCAAACTGGACCACTGAAAAGAGGAGAGCGGAGCGGACGGTTTAAAAAAAAAAAAAGTGGAAAACACGGAAATGTAATGAAGGGATAGAAGACAGCATCCTTGCTGAAGTATCTCACCCATCTCCAGGTACTCGTAAAACAATCCCAGCTGGCTGAAGTTCAGCAGGACGTGGTCCTGCTCCCAGCGGCTTTTATGGTTCTCGGGATGGTGCCGTCCCTTTCTGCCGCTCCACCAGTTACGCATCAGCCTGTCAAAAAGCCCACGAAGAAGAAACAGACGTCAAACTGACGAGATCTGATGTTTGGATTCTACAAAGCCGACGAGACTTTTCCAGAGACATGCGACCGTCACTCAGTCAACACAGTAACAATATTTACAGCAAAGATTTTCTATATTTCTAAATATCCGCCAATGATATGAAATGGCACTTCCTGTCTCCTAAGTGGGCGCGGTTTGAAAGTGGAGTGAACGTCATGTGGATGGATGAAAGGTGATGTTTGCACAATTTGTTTAGATTTGATTTTTGTAACATTAGATATTTACACAGCTATCAGCTATATTTAGCATCACAATAATTAGTTATTTGTAGCGATTATGGACGTTAGTTGACGTTAGCTTAACTGTGCTGCCAGATCTCGTGAGAGTTCGTTGCTGAGACTGAAAAAGGTCTCGAACAAAGTTAGTTTTCTCCTGATCTGTCCGTCTTAAAAATGTCAGGTCCCATACTGTAAAAAGTGAGATTTATTTCTTTCATTTTTTTTTTTTTAACAATTATTTATTTGTTTTTGAGCTTTCAACAGTGCAAATATAAGGAATAAAGTGTAAGTGTAGATAAAAAGTAATCAAATGAAATAAGCAGCCACATACCGTAACGAAACAGAAAAAAAAGTTAAATAAAAGCAAGACAAACAAACAAACAAACAAACAAACAAAAAAAGCTATACATAATGTTCCAGAGATAATGTAGTTATTGAAAAATAAGTACTTATAATTAAGGGGACAATACATGATCCAGTTGGAAGACGACAGTGATAATAATGGGTTACTGCCCAGCCATACATTCAGCACAGAAATGAAATAAAACAACAAACAAAACAAATCAACAACAAAAAACACAGCTATTAAAGTGTCAGCTGTATGTTAGAAGAGCCTGTAAAGAGCCTTTTTTTTATTATAAAGCAGGTCTAGGTGCTACATAAATACTGTGAAAGCATCAAAACGTTCAATCCACGGACAAACGCACACGGCCTGTATTCAGAACCTGTGCCTTTAAACGAGTCGTCTGGACTTCTGTAAGGTTGTGATGTCACAAATATACTACATATAGGTAGGAAGTGCCACTATGTGCCGTTACAGTCATTCCCCGGCTGCAGTGATGGAGCAGAGACGCAGAGAGCGCAGATGCAGAAGACCCGAAAATGCGTTTGAAAAATGCAATTTTTCGAGAAGGGGTCTTAAAGAGACAGGCGCTAAAACTGAGCGTTTCAGACAGAGGGTGAACACAGGTATAATATAATAAAAAATAATGTGTTTTTTTGAACATTAAAGCATGTAAAAATGTTCTAGGTAAAACCCAAAATACAAGCATGAACCTGAAAATGAGCACAGTGTGTCTCCTTTAAATAAAAACCATATTATTATTCCCTTACTGTGGCGTACTGAGGGGAATAATAGGTGGAGGACAAAGAATTGTCGGACTCACGGCAGCAGAGCTTCCTGAATGTTCCCCCACAGTTGTTTTCCTGCCATCACGATCACCAGCTGTGTGGTCAGCTCGATCAGACAGCCTCCAGGGTCACACTAGGACAGCAAGAGGTTTTTTTTTTTTTTATTAGTTTACATAACACACTTTTATTTGATGCACTTCCTGTTGGCAGCACCAGCGCATGAAACTGTCCTCACTGGTAGAAAAATGTGGATAAATGTTAGTAGCACGGCATGAGCCGGCCCTCGTGTGGGGATGTAAACGGTTCAGGAACTCAAATTAACTTATAAAGGGCACGAAAACTCACCTCCTCATTCCTCAGGTTGCTTGTTTTGCCAAACATGTACGAGTATTCGCCGGGATGACCCACGAATTTGCCTTTGAAGAAGGCCACGTAGAAGCAGGACGAGTAGTAGTTGACGAACTGGAAGAGGAACATCTTCATCGTCAGCCTGTTCTCGTACTCGAGATGGGTCTTTGGGATTTCTGCAGGAAGCAAACATCAGATAGTAGATCAGTGTAAAATGTTTGTTTGGATATGAAAAGACAACCGGGTCAGTGCGGCACCGCAGTACTTCAGTATCCACCACGGGACGCCATCGCCATTGTACATGAGATTCATAATAACAAACGTCCGATAGCCCACCAACATTTTTAGTCCCGTCACATCTCGTCAATGAAAACAAACTTACATTTCGTCATAGTTTTTAAGATCTATTTTTAGTCAAAATTCGTCAAAATGAACACTTGTTCTCAGTCTTTCTTTTGATTCAGTAAAAGTCAGATTAAATCTCTTTTTACCCATATCAGTGATCCAAATGGCCACCCTCTCATAAAAGAAGTTGAGGATCATGATGATGACAAAGTTGATGCAGGAGGCAGTGACAGACGTGGCCAGCTGTGGAGTGATAAACCTGCCCACCAGCTGGATCTTCCTCATGGGGTCTTTAATGATACTTGCAAAGGCAGCGTACACGGCCAGCCTGTACGCGATGACCCCGATAATACACGCCACGATCAGAGAAATCTGCGGAGAGCACACACACACACACACACACACACACACACACATGTAAAGCTGTTGACTGTATGTGACTAGGCAGGGAGAAATACCCATCATGTATTATTGTAAATAGCACATACACGCGTGCACACACAAACACACTCGACAGAGTTAAATATTTAGTTACCCAGAATAGAACAGTGGCGCCCGATAGGCAGAAGCGAGCACACTTGCTGGTGACGGGAAGATACGGCTCCATTTCCTGAAAGATTAGTTGTTAATAATCAGAGTTGGGGAGTAACGGAATACAAGTAGCAGGATTACGTATTTAAAATACAAAAGTAACTGTATTCCCTTAAAGTTACAGTTTAAATTGGTGGTATTCTGAATACAGTTACTGTCTTTAAAAACAGATTACTTGATTACCTCCGCCAAGGACATTTTTGGTTTGTTTGTTTGCTTGTTTGTTTGTTTGTTTGTCAGCACGATTGCAGAAAAACTACTCGCCCAATTTTTATGAAACTTGTTGGGAGGGTGTAGCACGGTCCAAGGAAGAACACATTACATTTCCGAATCACGGGGCGGATACACAAATTATTTTTCGCTTCTGTTAACATCGTGAGATAAGAGCATGACCTCGGTGGAGGTCTGCGCTCTCAGAGTGCCCTTCTAGTTTGTTTTTGTTTTATTTGCTCTAAAATTCATATGATTTTTTTTGCAACAATTGCACCTGCCACACAACAATGTGAGAGGAGACTCACAGCCAAGACACTGTCAGGAATGTGTTTTTGGGAATATAAGAGACAGTATTCCAAAAGTAATCCAAAGTATTTAGAACATGTTACTTCATTTGAGGAGTCTAATGGAATATGTTACAAATTACATTTTAGGGCATGTATTCAGTAATCTGTAGTGGAATAAATACGTTTTAAAAACAACCCTCCAACACTGTTAAAGACCCCCTCTGGTGAAAATCAAGTTTTTAATGACCATATGGTGTTTTTTTTTAATGTATTATAAGACATCATGAGTGAAATGAGCATTCACACAGTAGCTGAGCGTTTCCACCTTGAAACTGCAGTGTACCAAAAACTCACGTCTCAAAATTATGAAAGTCAGAAAGCTAGCCGCTTTTCAGTTTTGTTTTGTTTTTCTTGTTGTTTTTTTTTACTTTCCTTGTGAGAAAACCATGTTAAATAAAATATGAATCACAGCCGAGTATTGTTACTTTAAAACATGTCTGGAGGAAGACTTTAATATTATTTATTGTTCTTAAAGTCTGCACCATGTTATTATTTGCAAACCACAAAGTATAATATCTGCATAATATTTATATATATTTCCATGTTTGAACGAAGGGTTTGAAGCACCTGAGTGATCTTGTTGAGTCTCCTGTTGGTGCATCGGATCTCAAACTCGGGTCGGATTTGAAGCTGCTGTTGCTCCTCTTCAAAATCCACCAAGTCCCACTCGTACTCCAGCCGGGCCTGACGCCGCTTCCAGAACTCCAAAAACAGAGTTACTGCCAAACAGATTTGAAGAAAGTAAAAGCTTAGTTTGGGAGTCACCTCTAAGTTAGAAATCTATGTGTTAGAGCAGAAGTTCTCAATCTTCTTTCAGCCAAGGACCCCTTTACAAGAATTACTTACCCCTTACTTAGAGAATATACCAGGGATGGAAGCTGCCTAAATCAAAAATGTATATCTAGAAATAAAGATGTTTGGGGAAATAAATAGGCATGGAAATGCTAAGGGAAAACAATAAAATAAATACATTTAAAAATAAATTTAGAATAAATAAATAAGTAAATTAATTAATTAATTAATTAAAAAGTGAATTCACTCATTCATTAATATTAATATTTTAACTAATAAAATTAATATGCCATTAAATGTACCAACAATAATATTAAAAATAAATGTAGGCATTCATTGATAAAATGTGACATACATTGATATTTCCGTTTTCATTTCTTTCTTTCTTTCTTTACCTTTGTATTAATTCCTGTTTATTTATTTATTTACTTTACTTTTTAATTTTCTCTTTTATTTATAAATTCATTTTAAAAATTTATTTATTTATTTATTATTTTTCCCT
>JAOVVB010141741.1:0-12032 GCA_028570985.1 Heterobranchus longifilis
TATAATGACTTTTTTGACATGCTATACCGGGGATACTCATCTTGCTTTGCCCGGGGGGCCACTTTTGCAAAATGACAGGAGGCCAGGGGCCAGTTAATAAACAAACATTAATAATATTTATCAAATACAATGAATAACCATTAAAATGCCTATAACTCATCTTTCTTTAAAATCCTTTATGTTCAAGTTAAAGGGGCTATGTGTAACGTTTTACATTATTTTCTGCGATGCAACCAACACCAGATCCATGCAGTGTAGCTAAGTTACAGCTAGCTGGCTAACAATTAGCTTGCTGGCTAACAATTAGCTTGCTGGCTAACAATTAGCTTGCTGGCTAACAATTAGCTTCCTGGCTAACGTTAGCGATAGCAGAATACTGTGGAATATGTGGATTTTTTAGCTGGCTGCCGTTTGTTGGCCGATGGAGTGATTTACAGGTAAACTAGTGTCATTCTAAATATGATTGTAATTTATTTTCTGGCATTGTATCAACATGATGACGGTCCATCACGTTCACTATTTTGAATATCACTGTTGTCTTGACTCTTGTGGGCGATATGCTCGTGCCTACGAGCACGAGCAAAATTCTGCAGACTGCAGTTCACTTAACGGCCACCGGTGTCGTTAAAAACAAGGGTTTTCTGGAACTTACAGAAAACACCTTTAACTGACTTATAAACTTAACTTATTAACTAAATCAACATCACAAGGATTGACACTAGGCCTACATGACAAATAGACAAATTAGATATTTTACAACATTTAATAGCTGCAACTGCATTTCAGTTATAAATGCTTTGGTTACATTTGAAAGCGTTTATAGGATGTTATTACTTTCACAAGAAAACTAATTGTTTATTGTGGTAGATTAGCTTCCCCAATTATGTCTCAGATCTCTTTGAGGTGATTTTCATTTTGTCCTGGATGAAACCTGCGGCGGAAGATCAGAAATCACGTGTGTGGCTCAGACACTCGGCTATGTGCTTATCTTGGAAAATATATCAGAAAAGATCGACACACATGTGTCATTAATGTGTTCAATACATGCTTAAACAAAGGTACAGTGAATACACGTTATGAAAAATGTCTCTTCAGCTATTTCTACTCTGACCTTCTGGCTGTTGGTGGGAAGCTGCTGATGCGTCACAGTTGCGCACTCATATCTTAAATATGTGCAAAGAGACCTTCATATCTTCACACCATCAGTATTACAAATATGCAGCAATATTACCCATGAAAAATACCACTTCACTTGTCTTCACTCTGGCTTAACGTTCAACTGTAACAAGACTCAACTACAGTTTCCTAATAACGGGTTATTATAATGTCAGTGTAAGCCACTGATATGTATACTGCATCGTATCACTCATGACTGGTTTTGCTCTCAACACACAACCCAGTCAACTGCTCAAATTAATGGGGCCACTGAACTTAGCTTGACTCTGTAGCTGAAACACACACAAAAAAATCTTGTAACATGAGTCCTACCCTCTAACACCGATCCGTATTACCTTCCTGTTTCTGTGTGTGTGTGTGTGTGCGTGTGTGTGTGTGTGTGTGTGTTGTTTTGTTGTATTTCTTGGTTTTTGTTTCTGTATTTTGGTTTGTGTATTTTTTTTATATATTTTATTTTTGTATACTTTATGCATTTTGTTTTGTATCATACATTTGATATATTTTTGAGATTGCTTTTCTGTTTATATGTTAAAAAATAATAACAATATTTGATTAAAAAAAAACCACAAAAAAAAAAAAAACACACAACCCTTAAGGTGTGTGTCAGAGGCGTCTGGGTATTTCTGACAGTCAGACAGTGGTGAGCTGATAACTGCTTCAAAAAACCCAGAAGGAAAGGAAACATTACTGCATTGTCTGATCGTCTTCATAGATAAAGTGCCACAGTAAATACTCCATTCAGATCTAACTGTTTGTGTGTAGACAGAGTCAGTAGTGCTTTCAATCAGGAAGTGCTAAAATAGTCTGCAGGAGCTGCAGGTTAATACCATAGACCAGGTAGTGCCCTTTTGCCTTCTGTCCAGAGCACCTGCCCCCCCAAATGTCTGTGCACACCACTGCCATAGACTGTATATAATAGGTTGATACAGCTTACCTTCCTCTTGAGTCCAGCTGGAAATGTTTGCGCTCCACGGACTCCACAGGCCGGTGCTGAATTTGGATCTGGCTCTGAAATGGTGCAGCGTGTAGGGCTCCAGAGAGGAGATGGACCGAATCTGTACCAAACTCATCTGCACACCCTGTAAGTAAAAACATGCATCTTTCATCTTATGTTTTTATAAAGTGCCATTTATGATCACACAACACCTGACAGAGCAGTGGTTCCCAACCTGGGGGTCCCGACCCCCACTAGGGGTCGCCAAAGCTTCACAGGGGGTCGCGAGGCCTTGCAACTTTTAAAAAAAATACATATGGTTGGAATATATCTCAGAATTGAATTAATTTCTGTGAAGAAAACTAAATTAAATTGTAATTTTTAAAGTTTGGATTATTATTTAAGATAATAACTTCAGAAGATAAGGGCACTATTAAGTATTTCTGATTGACATAATATAGAGAATTGTATTAAAAGATCCTAAAAATAACAGGATAACTCATCTTTGCTGCAATATTCACAGGAAATAATCTGCTCATATGCCTCGTTTTACACAAACTTCCTGCAGTTATTGCGTTCACTATTTGGGTTAATTGTACAGTTTATCAGTTGGTCTGTACTGTTATTGTTATGCATTGAATATAACATGAAATATCTATAAAATATGTTACTAAAGCCAGAGATATACTTGCTGTTTGACCACCCATTCGCGTAGACGTTGCGTCACGTTAATTTCAGAGTATGTACGGACAAAACAGAGGCAGGATACGTGAGGCAGCGTCATGCGTTTGTGTATTTAAAAGCAAGTATATCTCCGGCTCTAGTCAGGGGTCGCCAGTTCACTTAATGATAGAAAAGAGGTCCCTTAAGGAAAAAGATTGGGAACCTCTGTGATAGACCATGAGTTTTTGAGACTTGTGCAACATTGTGAGTTCACATGAACCCGACACTCATTTCTGCGTTTGGCTTTGAATCAGCAGGAGACCTATGAGGTGTGTTCACGCAGCTGTGACTACTGTGACTAAGTGACATTCTGCACTATCTCTTGCAACATCTCATTGAAAGTCCCTAATGTTTCAAAATCGGCACAGAATCTCAAGAGTTAAGACTTCTCACCGAGTCTGGAGACGATGTCCACGTCTGTCCTTCTGCTCTGTATTGGATCTCCAGGTGTTGAGTCGTCACAGGCTGCTCCGCTTTGACGACGCACTCTCTGGAAGAGCACTCCGGCTGGCCAAGAACAGGAGTCGGTGGCATCGCTGCTCAGATCGACACAGAGTGGGTCAGATACATTAAAAACAAAAGTCTTGAGCAACTACAAGACTGGGCACAAAGGGCACACAAGATGATGCTTTCTTTAGGGATGCACGATATATATCGGTACCAATAATCATCAGAGGATAATGGGAAATTTATTCCGATAACAAAATTATAGCCCATAAATTATCGGCCGATAATACGAAGCCTCGCGAAGCATCTACACACTCCTCCGATGCACCTTTAAAGTTAGTTTGCGATCCGCCAATAAACAGGAATATACATCAGAGGTTTCTGATTTGACAGATTATGTTAAAGCATTTAATTTTAATTCTTAGGTTAAAAAATGTTATAAAAGGTTTTTGATGTACTTCACTAAAAAAATAAATGAACATTTTAAGCGTCGGAACTGTTGTTTGTTTTGTTGTGTTAACAATAGTGATGCGAGGTAAATTTGGTCAGAGCTACGGAATATTAAATCACTACATCTTACCCTCAGGTGTGCATAAACTACAGGTTATGAACTCCTTTTTAAAATACACAAATGTGAAATTATCGGTTATCTTATCGGTATCGGCCGTGAGAAGCAGGTAATTATTGGTTATCGGCTGAAAAAAGTCCATATCGTGCAGCTCTAGTTTTTTTTTGCTATAAATGCAGCAATTAAAAAGATAGGACTCCTGGGGTGTGCAGGTGGAGCAGTGGTAGAGCACACAGCTCATATACAGAGGCTAAAGTCCTCGTCGCAGCAGACCAGGGTTCGATTCCCGCCCATGGCCCTTTGCTGCATGTTGTCCCGTCTCACACCCCCCAAAAAAAGACAGCATTCCACTGCATCATTACTGGAGATCGGAGGCTGTCATCGCTTAGTGGGAGGGAGGATGGAGGGAGATTATCAACCATCATAAAGATTAGCTCATAAAAGAAGGACACATTTCACTGCAAAGCTGTTTTCAAGCTCCAGTCACGACATCACTGTGACTTCATGTCTTACAAACAACTGGAAACTGTCATAACCATAGAAATATAATCTATTTCTGTGGTCATAACACATGAAACATAACAGAAAATACCAAGCGGGTGACTGATAACGTGCTGCCGTCTCACCGATGTCACTGAGTGTGTAGTTGATGGTGTCGGACACTGCAGGGCCCAGTTCATTTTGGGCTTGGACCCACACAGAGATCAGCCGGTCAGAGCTGGACACGGAGAAACTAGCTGACAGCAGATCCGTTCCTTTACTGGAGACTTTGGACGCTCCGTCTGTGTGCTTTCCGGATACAGTTCTCACCCTGAAACACACAAAGTTTCACTTGACGGTAGATACAATATGAGATTATTGTTTTGTTGACTTGTTTTTAAACTCACCACAGTACTGACGTAGTCATCAGAAAGGTATCTCGTCCTCTGTTCCAGTTGCAGAACACAACTCTCTTTTCATTATCTTTGACTTTGTTGATGCATGAAATGTTTTTAGGGAGCTCTGGTGGATCTGAGGGACAAAAAAGGAGAAGAATTGAATGAAAGTACTGAGCAGTGCACATAAACCAAACAATCATACGGTGGCCCTGAGAGCTCAACACACACGCCATGTGCATGACTTTGCAGTGTCCCCTGGAAACAGTTTCTGTTGTGTTTTGCTTCTCTATTTGCAGCACTTTATCTAAATGCTGCGTGTGTTTCATCAGATTCATGTTTTCGTGTCGCCAAGTTGGTGAAGATGTTTTTTTAATTTGTGTTGTGTTTATTTGCGTGTGTTTTCTTAATTTGCAGTGCGTTGAGCCTAGACGAGGCTTTTAAAAAAACATTTGAAACCGCAGTAATAAATTGTTGCATATGATCAGAATATCATTGAAAACTTAAGATGGTTGTATCCCCCCAAAAAAACACAAATATTCTTCTACAGTAATCCATAAAATGCATAATGTGATATTCCCTAATGATATCAATTACATTGCATAAACAGATTAATCTTTTTCATGACTGGATGTGTCATTTCTTTTTCATTATTGTGTGCATGTTCCGTGTTAGGGAACTAACATGCTGCATGTGTGAAAAAACAGGTGGTCAGAACTTATCACATTATTAACTTAGCTGCACCCAGCCTGCAACATGCGGACAGTGTGTACTCTAAGTATAGAAGAGAAAGCAGAACCAGTTGTGTGTCTCGTTTTTTTTTTTTTTTAACAGTTCTTGTAGCTTGAAAAGTTACAGTTACGTTAAGGATCTGAAAGTCTGCACTGTAAAACATCCTGCATTTATTTATTTTTGGGGAGGAAAAATAAAGAAATAAAGAAATGCACAAAGAAACTTTTCAGTGGGATAGATGTTTCAGAGAGGGAGGTTTGGTTTCGTACTCACACCCAGCGGAGATGTCCAGTCCACAGGGGTCCAGAGAGGGAGCACACTTACACTCACAGCTGTATGTGTGGTCCTTGGTTATGTTTACCACTTTAAAATATGTCGTTGTAGAATTAAAGTCGTGGCTCTGTGGTGTGGGCAGAGGGGAGCTGTACATGGATCCCTTGCACTTGCAGTTAAAGGTGCAGTACACCTCAAAGCTGGAGCCTCGCTGCACCACAGGTCCAGCGCTGGACCAGATGGCACAGGATTTCCCACCTAAAAGCAGAAATTGTATAAATAAACTGCACGTTCATAGCATCTAGTTATGCAAATGAATAAAACCACTGATCATGGATTTGTTGAATTTGGAGCAGGTGAGGAAATGTCATTCTGCACAGCTGCCTGTGCAGCACTTAATCCTTATGCAGATGCTCAATTTTACAAACATAATTGAAAAAATGTTTTTCACGCACGCACGCACGCACGCACGCACGCACGCACGCACGCACAGAATGACTTACAGATCCCCTCCAGACATGCATTAAGACAGATATATACAAAGTCTGCTTGGAAACATAATGTGTCTGATATGTTTGTTTTGTTTTGCAAAAAAAAAGTATAATTTCCATATTAAAATCCTCAAAAAGGCATCTACTCCTTTTACCTCATTAAAAAAATTCAGAATCTATTTCTAAGGTTTTCCTGCAAAACAGAAGATGTCTTCTCCTTCACTGCAAGCCCATTCTCAGTGTGTGTGCACTGACGGCTCCACATTTCCACATCACACTTGTAAAAGTTGCAAATTGGACCAGGATTAACTCTAAACTATTTGTGATGTCATAAATCATACTTGTAGGCCCACCTCTTTAAAATGGAATTTTAATGAGCACAGATAAACTTTCCACTTTCAGTCATCTCGAGAGAAACTCTGCACACTGAAGCTCAAACATCCAACAGAGGAGCAAGAACAAAAAAAAAATGTTTGAGTGGAGGGGGACTTTAAATGTTTTCTAGAAAGGCTTTTCATGTACATGCACTAACCTTTATCTCCAAATAATAAAAAATAGAATAAAATGTACCCTGCATGAAACTAAATATGTGTCCACACAGCAGTCTGAGCTTACCTGTGCAAAGCTGCACGGCCAGCACAGTAACAGCGGTGAGGATGGTCCATGTGTGAGACATTGTGGCTGTGAGTCATCAGTAACTGTCGTTCTTATGTCTCTTACATTGCCGCAGGAACTGCTAGCTTAGCTTAAAACAAGGAATAATACACATTAATGCATGAGGTCAATCATGTTGTCAGGAATAATGATTATCTTAAAGGTGCTGTATGTTTTTTTTTTAATTTTAATTTTTTAAATATGTGCTAAATAGATCTGCATTCAGACAGCCATCACTGATATAGAGTGTTTTGTCAGTAACATGGGTCCTCTGCTCAGACATTTTCTGGTGTCCCGTTCCCATCCAATCAGGAGAGAGGATTCCAGAAATGTCTTTTCTGTTTACTGCAGAGCGGAGGGACTGGCAGACCCACATATACACTCTGTATCAGTAAATGTAGAGCTATTTAACACTTATTTTACAAAGTGTAAATCACTTACAGCACCTTTAATCACCAAAAGCTTTTATCTGGGAAACCAGTCAGCACTTTATGAATTCCCCTCCTGGTTGCTGAGGCCAATACTGTCTAATAATTAATATCCTATATTAATATGAAATCACGGATAGCCTACATTTTAAGCAGAGCCATGTAATCGATATATAGCAGCATGCCATGCACAACAGTCAGTAATGACGGTAATAAAAACAGAGAAAACAAGGTGATACTCACCAAGACGTCACATCCCATCAGCATATCAACCTTCAGCGCCTCCTGAAGCTCGACCCGTCATCATGAAGTCTCCTTAACGTGTTTAATGAGAACAGAGCACCCAGACGGTGGGGAGCTGCCGGCTCAGACTCCGCCTCTGAGTGACAAGTCACCAACTACCACAGTTCATCAGAGGCTTCACAGAGACTCTGCAGAACCACTACTGCTCATTAATGGAACTATATTTACTCAGATACTGTACTGCAACGTTATACATCTGATCCACTGGTCTGACAGCTTTAGTTACTTTACAGATTACAATTGTTTCATACCCTTCCTGTCCAGTGAAAACCATGTATATGCCCAAATTTGGGGTTTTTTATTTTGAAATGTCTGATAAACTGGATGATTAGTTTTTTTTCTGAGCATCTACAGCAGTAACATGCAACAGGGATTTTAATCTAAAAACATCATGTACAATAAGCACTGACAGGTAGTATTTTAATGCACAGACAGTTTTTGTTTTTTTAACTTTGAGTACATTTTGCTGGTAATACTTACATACTTTTACTTAAATAAAGCTTTGAATGCATAACCTTACGTATTTTAGTGGTATTAGTACATTTACTTGAGTAAATTATCTAAATACTTCCACTACTGGGTATTAGCCTTTACAGCTAACAATTACGAGTATTATTCCCTTTAATATTAATGTCTGGAAATATATAAAGAATAAAAGTAGCCTATAATCTTCCTCCAATATCTTCATGTGGATCCTTTTTTTTCCATTTTCATAGCTTCCTTGTAAAAAAAATGATCTTGCTCTATTTGTTTTTGTACATTTTATCATCAGATAAAAGCAGCTTTTTTAAAAATCTGTCCCTGGTTTAGCTACTACAATGAAGAAAACGTAGATGCAGATTTGATCCCATATAGTCCCGAATCCCACATTCAGATTCAAGACTCAAGGACACACATGATGAGGAAAGTCTGCAGGCTGAAGTTCAGATTACATCTGAGTGTGTGTGTGTGTGTGTGTGAGGAGCTACAACAGCACAACAACCAGATCAGATGTATTTTCATCATCACATTTTCCACACAGCCCGAAGTCTATCACTCCCTCGATCATATCCCATGTGTGATGCAGTGGGACTTTCCCCCCCACAACTTCACCTTTAGATGTGCAGGCACAACACACAGATTCATCAAATAACTGCAATGTAAACACAGTATTACAGGGAGGATTTTCACTGAACTTTTATTAAAACTTCACACTTCTGTCAGTGAAAGGAGGGACCCTCCTGCAATTCTGATTTTCAATGAGGAAGTGAGACGACTCTCAGGAAGTCTTAAAAAAAAAAAAACGGCGTTTAAGTGCAGGTGGTGAATGTATCAGCACGACTTCAGGTTCAAGAGCAGATTACGATACCATGAGACATGATGTGACAGGGAAACTCCCAACTGACTTTACTCTGGGTGTGTTTTGGAATAATTTCACGCTCGACATCACTTCACCGTCACTTCACCTTTCTACTATTCGAAAGGTACAGAGGTCACACTTTCAGCAGTTTATACAGAACCACTATTTTGATACTATGTGGAATTATAATCTAAAGATTATTATTATTATTATTATTATTATTATCTCATTGCATTGGTGTGATCTAAATTCAATTCAGGTTAATTGATTTCTGTTTTGAGTACAGTGTTTTCCACATAATTAGATTATATTTTTGGTTGCCGGGTGAAGGAAGAAAGTTGGCAGCGTCTCTATGGCTGCTGGTGAAACCCCCCCCGGTGCCAGGGCGGGACTCCGGGTCCTGTTAGACCCAGCACTGCTGTGACCCCACACCCAGCGCTGCGGTTTGCGCTGCCTGAATGTGAGTTGATAACAGCTGCTAAATATCCCCGTCTTCATCACGGTCTTCACTGCAGGTTGCGCCCGTTTTGCAAACTTAGCTTCTTAGCCGAGCTCGTTAGCTTTCGTTAGCTCGGCAGCTCATAGCTTCATTGGGCCGCCTCAGCTCCACCTCTTTGACCATTTTTGGGTTCGCCGGCAGCAGGAGACGCTGAGGCGACGTCACACGATGGCGACAGACGGAGCCGCCCACTTTGAGCTTCATTTTAGCTCCTCAGAAACCTGCGGGTGACGTCACGGAGACTACGTCCATGTTTTATACAGTCTATGTGCTTACAGGAGCTGCTTGGGGGAAATAACCACCCGTCAGTGTCGTCTCTACTGTATACTGAGACAAACAAGTGTCCGCCATGTCAGGAGTCATTAGTTCACCCTGTTGTAAATCCAGAGAGGGTGAGTCCTCGTCTCCGTCGGTCTCGGTCCCCCTCCTCCCCGGTAAGACGCCTCCATTCGAGACACTTGCTGTTTCGGGAGTTTTAGGCCACAAAATCCCGTTAACAGAGCTGAGAGTCAGCCCCAGAGGTGCATCAGTGAAATCCACCTCCACGCTGGACAGAAAGCCTCCCAGTAATCCTCCAAATACACATCTGTCTTCCTCCCCACCTGACGGGACGTCCCTCTGCTCTTCTTCCGTCTCCCTCACCTCCTCTCCCTGTGGAGCCGACCTGATGATCTGGGGTTTGTAGCTGACGTGCTGCAGCTCGCTGTCAACAAACATGGTCCCGGGATCGGACGTCAGCAACGGCGTCTCCGCTGTGAGTTCTGTGGGTCCCGATCCAAGCCGGGAGATTTCGACGTGGATGGTGGGGTACACGTCGTCCCTCTCCTCCTGAGAGATCAAACTGATGGGCGACAGCGGAGGGTCGCTGTAGATGGACGAGAAGGACGGTTCACTTCCGTACTGCTGGTGACCAAAAACAACAAACAAACAAACAAACAAAAGCAAAGCCACAGTTAGATCTGAAGTGATGAAGATACTGCAAATATGTTGTACAAGCGTGTGTCATCAAATCAGAGTGAAAGCAGAAAGTAACAGCCGACATCTCTTCCAGCTGTAGTCCAGACGGGTAAACCTCGAGAAACTACAGTGTTTTTAACATGTTTCAAAATTGTATTAAACGCACTAGGGATAGACCGATTAATGGGTCAGACGATTAATGACATTTTGAGATAATCGACATCTCAGATCACAAGGCCGATTAAAGTGCAGAGTATTTTTTCTCTCAACATTATGACATTTTTTCTGCAAAAATGACAACTTTTTTCTGGTAAAAATAAAAAAAAAATTCTGGAAACATTGTGACTTTTTTCTTGAAAAATTACAACTTTTTTCTGGAAACATTCCTACTTTTTTAAAACGTTTTTTTCTGGCAAAAGTACAACATTGTTCTCTCATTTTTCACGTTTCTCGCAACATTACGACAAAAAGACCAAAAACAAAGAGTTGCTGCCTGGTGGTCCTGTGCACTGACATTGTTTTTCTAAGTTTATATATTTCAGAAACAAAAAGATGCTGCTATCTGCTGAATAACTGTTAAATAAATGTTCTTTTAAGTTCAGCAATTTTAAACTGTTGTAGGCTATTTTATCAGATGCAAAAAACAACAACAACCCAAATAACAAAATTGGCCATCGGCCGTCCTGCTCTCTAAATATCGGCATCGGCCATTGAAAAACCCACATCGGTCGACCACTAAAACACATTTTTTGCTGCTCTCAATCAAAAACAATAACAAAAGACGGAGCTATGCCGTCATTGCAGTCAGCTTCTCCAGGTTTGGTTCATCGTTCTGGAGCCGAATTATCTGCAGAGGTCTCCTCCTCCAAAACAAACTGACCTGCTGATTAAAACTGGTAAAAAAAACACTGAATAAAACAGTTTCACATTAAAAACCAGTGTTTCTTCAACTGTTTGGCCTGATGGTGAAGAGGCTAACGCTAACGTTTGCTCTGATAACTAAAGATCCAGACATCCGATGAGTAAAATCCTTCATCCGGTTAAAAACAACTGAGATCAAAAACTGTATCGTTAAAACTGTGGCTTAAAACAGGATAAAAAGTCAAAGACGTGTGTGCAAAGGGGATATGACGTCATTGACAGGCGACCAAATGACACAGATACAGATTTCTCTGGGTAATGTAAGTACACAGCTCAACAAAATATATAACATATGTCTAGTCGTTTTTAGACATTTTAATTAAAATTATATGCAATAACGTCATATCAGTTCTGCCTTTCTGCTGCTTTCAGTTTCTGCTAAAATACAACAAATTGCTTGTTGAATTAATTGAAAAATTATTTCTGACATTTTATTGAACAAATTGAACATTGAACTGAACACAAAAGGCACCATTTAAAAAAATAAAAAAAAGATAGTTAGATTGTAAAGAGCAGTTTTCTACCGATATTCTCTTTTAACTAACTCAAAAAAAAATTCATATAGCATATTCATATATTGCACATTCCTGTGAATATTCCCTAAATTATGCAGCTTCATAAAGAACGTACTGTTTTACATATACTTACTGTTTTTATGTTACCTACTGTTTCTATTTATTTGTTTATATATATTTTTGTGTTTTTGTGTTCT
>JAOVVB010141771.1:0-12031 GCA_028570985.1 Heterobranchus longifilis
AATTTTGGAGAGAAACTGGCATGGCCATTTTCAAAGGGGTCCCTTGACCTCTGACCTCAAGATATCTGAATGAAAATGGGTTCTATGAGGACCCACAAGCCTCCCCTTTACAGACATAACCACTTTATGCTAATCCCAAGTGCAGGTTTTGGCAAATTTCTGCGTACCATAAACAGTACACTGACTGGAAAGATGAGACTCTTGTGGATTCAATGAGCTCAATTGTATTCATGTGTGATGATGTCAGTCCCCATAGTAACCATTTCATTGTAGTGAGACCATTTTTTAAAAACCTGACCACTATAAAATTATCTATTGTGACCTCTATGATAATCACAGCCTCATGAAACTTTACAAACACAAACTAGAGACATAGGACATTCAGAGGATGTATAGCCTTCCTACATATATTGACAATAAAGGGGTTTCTGACCAATTTCTAGAACAGAAGTGCTCGTCAAAAAATGCAATTCTTGCAGAAATCTCCAAATGTCAAAAGTTTTGGATACCAAATCACAGCATGTTTTTTTCTGCTCCTCAAGGTCTTGGTATCTTAATGTGGCATTCCAGGGGGGGATTTTGACCTTTGTTTTTCTCCATCAATTCTCGAGTGGTCAAAATTTGTTCAATTTAGCACCAAATCTGTGTATCAAATGGTATCAACCCATTTAGTCAGTATGAAGGGGACCCAGTGTGGCGGTGCCTACCTGCTGCATGTGTCCCAGCACATTCTTCCTGGAGTCAAATACTCCCCTCCCTTCTTCAGAGTACAGCTGGTAGATAAAGTCTGTGGTGTAGTTTTCATTAGAGTTCTCATTCCTATACACACACACACACACACACACACACACAGCAAAAGAAAACATTTATATGCTTGAATCTACATGTACCCATTGTTCCTAAAGAGCAACTAGAGACATCTGCTGCATTATCAGCTTCTGTCCTCACTGAGTTCATGTCACTGTGAGACCAAGATGAGAGCAGCACTGCAAAATGTCAGCTGTTAAACTGATGACAGCAACATTGGGTGTGTTTACTATACAAGCAGCTTAAAATCAAATACTGAGGGCTGGAAATACTGGATCATAAGCACTCCTTTAAAAATACAGCAGCAGTACATCAGTTAGGCTGCATTCAGACACACAATCGCCGCAGGGTCCTCCGGAGTGTCACTTATGGCCCATTTATGTGACATCCTGTTGTGTAGTGGAATCTGTCTTTTCGCAGCAGGCCGATGTGTCTTTTTTCAGCCTAAACCCAATACCCACATTCAAGTGAATGGGAGAATTTGCGTTTTTGCCAGAGCAGAAGAAACCGGTGTGAACGCAGCCGTATGTGGATTTTTACAGAATCATTATGGGATGTAGCCTTAAAATGTACTGTGACAGTCTGGACCGGTGTCATTTAAAGTAATCATCATGTTACCTGAGGACCAGTCCTCTTTGAATGCTGGTCTTCATTTTCTCTGTCAAATGCTCAACATTGGCCTGTGGGGGAAAAAAACAGTAAATGTGAGTGATGTTGACCAGCAGATGGCATTGTACTGTAGAAGTCTGAGTGCCCTCTAGTGGATGAAGTGATTGTTAGGGAGTGAATGCCTGAATGGAGAGTTGAGGATGAAGTTCATGTGGAGGTGCGTGTGTGTGTGTGTATGATGCGTTACCTGCAAGTCTCTGATGTCAAATGGCTCCTCAAAGATGTAGGCAGCATCAGCTCCAGCAGCCAGACCTCCTACACTGGCCAGGTAGCCACAGTAGCCTCCCATTGTCTCAATGATGAACACGCGTCTCTTGGTCCCGCTGGCCGACTGCTTGATGCGGTCACAAGTCTGACACATGCATATAAGCTCACAATGTCAGTATACATTAGGGGATTATTACAAGCTAGGCATTATGAAACTGTATATGTGAGATTCTTCTACTTTACTGCCATGTTTAATATATCAAAGTGTTAAAAAAGTCAAACAAACAAGGTTAGAAGTGTGACGATTAGAAGTCATGTACTGTTTACAGTAAGTAATACATTCCACAAACAACAAGACACTACTTTCAAGGCCAGCATGCTTATTTCTCAATCTGAGTCAACTTGCTACATTTAAACAATTCAGGCAGATTCAGGCTAAAATGCTGCTTTCACCAGTTAGACTGGAGTCCTGCATCAGGATGAGAGAGCACATCAAATAGTAAACACTTGGTTAGACTTATATTTAGAGAGGAAAACTATTCTACTTGCTCTGACAGTAACACTTTATTTTGATAGTCCAATGCTGATAATCAGTTTGATATCAGGTGACTGTGATGTCAGTAAAAATGCAGTTGCTACAAAGTTAAGGCTGCTGGTAACTGTCTTGACTTGACTGCAGTTTTTTTGTCACCGCCTCCTGCTGCTGCTGCCTGCTCTCATCCACTTTCCAGGCAGTTCATCTGGAACGAGCCTAATATTTGAACTGCAGTTTGAGTTGGGATTAATGCTGCATTCATGTGGTGTTGGAATAATCTGAAAAATGAGTTCCCGGCTGGGAGAATTTATGTGAACAAGACAGACCAACTCGGAAAGTTTTTGGTACGTGACTTGTTGGCGGTCGAAAGTAAATTGGGTTGGGTTAAAGGTTTAAAAAAGAAACATTTATAGGGGTTGTTTTTTAGCTCACCTGGTAGAGCGTGCGCCCCCATATACTAAGGCTGTCCTCGCTGCAGTGGCCCGGGTTTGACTCATGGCCCTTTCCTGCAGGTCGTCCCCTCTCTCTCTCTCTCTCTCTCTCTCTTTGCCCTTTTCTGTCAATCTTCAACTGTACTATCAAAATAAAGGCAAAAAAGCCCCCAAAAATAACGTTTAAAAAAAAAAGAAAGCCTTTTTATTAATCCATGTATTGCATATAAATGTTTTACTCACACATCGGCCTAATTTGTAATATGGCATTAGGTTGTAACTATTAGTTGCTGTCCACATAGTGACCTAGATTAGTTAGACTTTGCTCATCCTTGACACGCAAATACTGGAAACAGCTATCAACGTGTTGTTTAAACACTGAGCAATAAAATACAACACATCTTTGTAGCTTCCATGTTGTTTCCACATTACGACTCAAAGCTCATGAATACACCAAAGCTGGAAGAATGACTTCCCAACTCGGGAGATGGGATCATCCGAGGGGCACGTGAATGCAGCAATAAGTTAGGTTAAAGTCATATTAATGGCTACAGAAATCTATAGAGCTGCAGCAAATACTCATGCAACACTTTGCTGCACATCTGCTTTTGGAACCTGACAGTTTGAGTATAAGCACTGGACCATTAACTCCACTGATACTTGATAATGTCATGTGTATTTTTCATCCTCTGACCGCTGTGTTCAACATGCTAATGCACAAAGTAGTGCGGGGGGGGGCGGTTCAACTGCCTTACCTCCACAATTGCATTGAGGGCCGTGTCTGCCCCGATACTTAGATCTGTGCCCGGTACATTGTTACTTATGGTGGCAGGCAGCATACACATCGGGATGCAAAACTCCTCAAAGGTAGCACGAGCTTCATACAGCTGCAGCAGACTCTCAAAGGCCTGAAGCGGCAGTATATGAAAAACACGTTAGAGCCACAGAAGGACGGCTATTGAGAGAGAGAGGTGAATCTCTCTCACTTTGCTCAAGTGTTATCCTGCCATTCCGGCTCTTTCCGTGTGATAGCGGCAATGGCTTCCCTTTGGCAGAAAGGACGGGAGGACAGAAGAGTGAAGAGAGAGATGGAGAAGAAAGTGAGGAAGGGAAAATGAAGAGAGTGGCAGAGGAAAGAAACAAAAGGTCAGGGAACACAAACTGTAGAAGGAGGGTGATGGAACAGATAGAACAAAGATGGGACAGAAGTCTGTGTGTTTGTGAGCCTCAGCAGCTCAATGCAGTGATGCTGCGTAGGTCGGACAACCATGACGGCTATATCTGCTGAGGGCGGCTATATGCAGGCAAGACAAGCAGCGATCGAGTGCATCCACAGGAGGATGAAGAATGAAGAAGATGGTGGCACAGATTCAGGCTCAGAGATGTTATTCTGTTTATATTTATGTTGGTTCTTTAATCTTACACGGGGTTAAGTTTATTTACATTTGAGTTATGATGCTTTAAACAAAACAGCACAAACGATGCATTATTTTTTATATATATTCTTCGCATAAAGAACGTCAAATTTACATGATGTTACTGTGTAGGAGGTTAGTGTAGGAGCTTCATTATCAATTCAAGCAGATACACGAGTGCATGTTAAGTGGACTACAAGATGTTAGTTTGTGCTCTGAAGTAGGGCTGGGCGATATGATGATATATCGTCAAAATTATATAAAATGTCTATCGTATATATATCGTTTCTATCGCAATGTCGAAAATCAGCGGCCAAAATGTGTTAAGGCAATATTTATATCATTTGGATGACGCTTTACGTTCTGATCCTCGCACGTGGGAGCCAATCTGGACAATCACCCCTGTACAGTTGTCATGAACAGGGAAATTAGCTATAGAAACAAAAACAGTTTTTTGTACAGCCTCAAGTGGCCATGCAATGAACTGCAGTTTTTGGGACATCCTTCATTTTTAAGCACCCGAGGTTGCCGCTTAGAAATGACCTATATCAGGATAGAAGATTTTGGCCATATCACCCAGCCCGATACTCTGCAGCTGTATGTGTGAGCTAACTACACAACATCACACCTGTTAACCACTCATCTTGATGTTAATGATGTGGAGGACACAAACACACAGACGGGGAGAAGGGCAGGCAGAGCAAACATGGCGGTCACGGCACTCGTGCACCTCACAGCATGCCTGCAGGTTGTCGCCCACTTACTCACCTGATAGGAAGGGAGGGACGCTACTCTGTGACTTTTTACCTTTTACCAGTCAGACCTCACAGTGCAGGCAGAACTCAGTTTGTGTTTCTGTCTGAGTTTGTGATGTTTTAGTTTTATTCCAGATATGGCTAAGGCCTTGTTCAGACTGCCAGCCCAAATCCTTTTTTTTTGGCATATCCAGATTGATTTTAGAAAGTCTGGACAGTAAAAAAAACACATGAAACATGATTTTTGCAAATCAGGCTAAATGTTGTTTCTAGAGAAGTGACAGTAATGTTTGCAACAGCAAAGTCACTATATGAACTCAATATCTCACTGGAAACAAATCTAAAATGCAATAAAATAAATATTGTTGACATACACAAATACTGAGTGGAGTTTTAAATGAATGAACAATATAGACATCAGTCAGCCTCCATACCACTGCTCCCTCCGGTCCTCTCTCTGCTGCTGTGAGTCACTGCAGGTGTCTCAGTCAGATAAGTTTAGGCTACAAGAATCTGCCAAATTTTAAGGTATGTGGTAACCCTTAGACTACATACAGACAGTTTCTGTTTTAGCTCATTAACAATTCGCAGTTACCTCAGAAGTAGACTGTGTTTGTGTAAACAACAACATAACAGCAGTGGATGAGATACTGAGGACGGAGCAGATTGTAATATCACTTTTCTACATGACTGGATGCCTCAGGTAACGTTTTAACTTAAGATTGGCTATAAAGTTATGACTGCTAATTTATCTAACGTCAGCTCGATAACAGTGCATGATGTTTACTTGCGGAGCGCTTGTCTGCCGTCAGTGAGACTCTGCGGGAGCACAGGCGAAGTGTGGCTTACTGCCTGAAAACGCCTTGATGCTTGTTGAACAGGTGTATATTGGCTTTTTACTCATGAAGGTTTTGTTGCACTTACTGTACCGAGCGTAGTTGGATGAGCTGCAGTTCCGACACAGAGAGGGAAGTCTGTCTTAAAGATGTGATTTGAGAAACAAATTGGATTTGCCTGCAGTCTGAACGTAGCCTAACAGATGTCATATTCACAAAATTTCCTCCAAATTATTCACCGACAGGCTGGTAAAAGGACTGAGTGAGCGATTTCTCCCCTCTGGAAACATGATTGGCTGGATCACTATGTGAGCATAAGCAAGTTTGTCTGCTTGTGTGTGTGTGTGTGTGTGTGTTTTATATCTTGACTGTGTGTTGCTGCTGAGATCCATTATTCTCGTTTCCAGCCCCCATCACTTACAGTAGTGATGGCGTTCAGAGCCGTGTCAGCGCCAATGCTGAGGTCTGAGCCCGGCACATTGTTGGAGACAGTGGCTGGGACCATGACCATGGGCACACAGAACTCGTCATATTTCCCGCGCGCCGTTAACAATTCCAGCAGTGACAGGAAGGCCTGCAGGGCAGAGCCAAGGGCTTTAGTGTCTGAAAGGGTGGAAGCTTTGGCAGGTTTGGGTTGGGTTGAGAGGTGCTACTTGCCACAAGGAAGGGAGAGACAAAAGTGTAGGGTGCCAAGGGGAGGAGCCAGGTCTATCACAACGGACAGCAGCGAAACAGACAGGTACCACTCCACATACTCTAAACATCATCTCTCTCACACACACATCTACAGCAGCCCTGAGAGGAAAATGAGAAAAAAAAATCTGGTGATGCATTTTCTGCGGTATTACAACAAACACTTAGAAAAATGATCCTGGCAAAATAAATAAATAAACTTTCAACTGCCAAAACTTTTTTCTTTTCACCTGGCTTGAAAATGTAACCTATCAACAAAAAAAAAAAATCCAACTGTTTCACGGATAAAAAAAAAAATTAAGGAACTTAGATTATCCTATATAGCATATCCTTTTTTTCACCTGTTCTTAAGTCACAAACATTTTAGATCAGAAAATGGATCACCAGAATTTTTTTTCTCACTTGCCTCTCAGGTCTGCCGTACACATCCACACACACACATGAAACTCATTTACTTGCATATATCACAGGAAAATAAAGCTCGTGAGCATCTAAATGGGAGTGCGTGAAATGGCTGGAAAAAGCAGGTGCTCTGTTTCCAGTTGCAACCAAATCATCATATTGTTATATTTCAGTTACACTTTTAATAATCAATTCAATAATTCAAATCCCTCAAATGAAGAATCCTACTTTCTCTATAATAATATATTCAAAGTATTAAAGCAAATGCCTTTGAAGCATGATGTGTACATGACTATGGAAGGAGCCATATGGTGATGTGCTGACATAAAATGGAATAAGACTGATGGAAAGGATCAACATCACAGTGTTTACTGTCATATACTGAACATATGGACAATATCATTAGTAATGCTTCAACAGTAAATGTTTAAGTGTATGAGCATTCTCATAATGTTACTGAATATGAAATATAACATTAGCGCCACTGTCATGAAATTTCAAAAGTCAAGAGCTAAATAGCTTATGGAAAGTATAAATGCAGCCTCATTAGCAAAATTAGCTAGCAGGGATAAAAGAAAAAGTTTTCAACATACCTCAAATCCACCAACAATTAGGAGAGCATTAATGTTGTGCATTCGCATCTGCTCAGCAATTTTGTCAACATACTTTGCAGGAAGTGTTCTGAAGGAAGGGACAGAACAAAACTGTTATTTATGTATGAGATATGAACCGTTTCAAAACATTCAAGTCTACAGCAGGAATGGTATCTGTGTTTACAGTCTCTTACCTTCTCGTTTTAATGCTGAACAGTTGATCAGAGAAAACAGATCTTTACCTTTTGGTTCCCAACAGAGATCCACCTTGTCCCGTCCATCCTCCGACATCAGCCCATTTAATCTCCTTAATCTGAGGGGAAGACAACAGCAACACATGCAGTCTTACTCCATAATGTTTTAGGGAGCTTTTACACCTATAGTTCGGCAGACTCTGTGCAATTCGGTTAGCGTTCACACTTTGTCCCGTGCACCAAACACGTGGTCGGAACTGTCGCTCGTCTGTTGTTCAGAATATCCGAGTGGAACTCGACGACACTTCATTTATGCGGTCTTGGGTTTCTGGTTTTGCTTTGGTGTTTCTGTCAATCAAATATGTAAGAAGAAGGCAAAGAGCCTTTCGTTCTTCCAATGAGACGAGTGAGATGGATCGAAGGAGGCGAACCCTGAGAGTATGATGTGTGACGAGCACTGTGTTTTGATTTACTTCCTATATTTGGGTCGCATCACATTCTCAAGGAATATATATTATATAAACTCTTAACTTCAAATAACTGTGTAAATGCCCTGCGTAAACATGATGAATGCCAGCTGAGCACACGTTCACGAGTTGTACATTTGTGTAATTAACGGCCCAATAAGGCTACGAGTCCTGACGCATATTTGCGGAAGTGTTCATTCGTGAAAATGGCATCAAAGCGTAAAAAGAAGAACTTTACGAGCTCCGACATTGAATTCCTGCTTTCAGAGATCCATGAAGAAACGTTTATATTTTAACAGCGTCAGCAGTGGAATTAAAGGACCTGCTAAAGCCACAGAGGAGAAAAAATAACAAGTGTCATAATGCCGTCTCACCTGAGGGTCGTACTGTCACTGAAATAAAAAAAAAAAAAGAAATTGTTTGATATGAAAACTGATTAAATAAACGTCTCGCCACAGTAAGGAGATCGATGACTGTAACAGGAGGGGGTCGAGGGGAAGTCTCTGTCACGCAGACGGACGAGAGAATATGCAGAGTCATAATAGGTGATAAGGCATCATAACGGACGCACTGTATGTTCTTTTCAATGTTTACCACAAGCTTGTTAGTGCTCTTATTATTTTCAATACCATTTGAGTTTAATAGGAATGGTGTTTTACCCCATTTCTGGACAATAAATTATTTTAATTAGTTTCAACAAGCAGTTTTGGAGCGTCTCTTGACCACTACAAACCCGTTCATGGCATCAGTTTGATTTGTTCATATTGATGATTGTAGCAGCATTGTAACAGCATCAATAGCCAATTTAAATTAATGATGATATCATTAGGGTTTATGAATGCATTTAGAATTCTATTATAATTAAAATTGCAGAGTCAAACAGGATAATGTCAACATAATGTAATTTATATTTTTGATATTTTCAAACTCAAAATTGCTTCAAAGGAATGATATATAAATCAATTAGTGAAAAACTGAGAACAGCAGACTAATTACATGAGTCCTACGACAGGTCTGGATCACTCTTAAATTGTGTTTGTACCTAAAAAAAAATTAAAAATACAACAAATTTGGTGATTGTGGCAAGTTCTCCTAAATCACTCGTACAGGCCATTTAAGAACAACTTTGTTCATACGAGTGGTTTTTGCATGAGGCCCATTGTTTCTATATTGTTATATATATATATTGGTCCATTCTACACACACCTTAATACACCCAGAACCTGCTGTGTTAGTTACAGTTCTGTATTATCTGACAGGTCTTCCTGTCTTGGTGCAAAGATTGTTAGAAGGAGAGGAACTGGACCGGTGAAAACACAGAGTCCCAGTGCACTGAAGTGCAGAAATCCATTTCTCTCGCTGGTCTCATGTTTTTCAGGTCAGTTAGCACAGCTTGATTTCAGCTGGCCAGGGCACACACAGGATGTTTAACTAACTACTGATATTGGGGACATTTTGATGAAGATAAATGATGAGATAATTTAAGTGCTGTTCTTTGAATGAGCCAACTATGGACTGAGGTCATTTATGTTTGTTGTCACTGGGAAAAGGTCAAAGGAGGATAATGGAGAGGAGTGTGAAACCAGTTGTACCAGTCACAGAGCAGGACAATAGCAGGATGTCAAATTACAGCACAGTGTCACACAGAACAGGTTATACATAAAGACTCAGATATCTACTGTCTGCTTTTACCTTTCATTCAAAATGTAAGACTTCCTGTATAGTTGGATCAGATCAGAATCGTCCCACTGACGAAGCTGTGTTTTACAGTCTGTATATTCTGTTGCCCTCTATTGGTTTATTGTGGTACTGCATCAACTCTGGCTGAGCAGGGCATTAATATGGACACATTATATCCTCGGTATAACACCGTTATAATGCCATAAATCATAAAAAAGAAAAAAAACGCAAGTTGAATTTCTTTGATAATTTATTATAAAAATGAATAAAATGGATGCTTTACACAACATTTTTCCAATTGCCCACAAGTGTTACCAATGTTACAAAAAAACAGGGGCTCCACATGCTATACATACTGAACTATTTACATTTTTACAACCTCTACTTACAACCTCTGTTGTCCTCTCTGCTCTGTGTAAACAGTCTGCACTTCAGTCAACGTTTCGCTGAATTATTGTCACGCGGCTGTCATTCATGGCTTCCCAGTTGTACCGAGGAGCGTAGAATTACAGGATGTTTTACAAGATCTGGTTTGTGGATACTGTTTATGTTTGGCAAAATTTTAAATGAGACATGTAGAATGAAGTGATTTTGATGAAATATCACAATTTTAAGCTTAGATTAGTTTTTTTTTGTCCCGATGGAAGCGTTCGTCACACATGATCCGTTCAAGGACCATCGGAAATTTGAAAATCTGACGATAATGTCTGTTTTTAAAGTTTCTGGCTATGATAAATACTGTAATTTTGGGGATTTTTTACTAATAATTTACTAAGAAAAAAAAAACACCAGTGGGGTTTGGGGATCAGAGGGTTAAATCTCCTTAGTGTGATAACTTTCTTACAAGATTTTTATTTTTGAAGGAATGAGATTGCAAAGTGGTTTATACATGCAATAGTGCAGTACATGCACCAGTATGCTATAGTACCCACCTGTCCTTTGGAGAATCCCTCAAACCCATCACTGACAGCAAACATCTTGTGGCCCTCGGAAATTCCCACCCTGACGGCTGAACGGACGGCAGCATTCATGCCCGCTGCGGGGGCACCAACATTCAACACTGCCACATTGAAGTTGCTCTGAGGGCAGAAAAAACATCAAGTGTGACTTAAATCATTGAAATCATCACACTAAATAAAGAGAGTATGTTGCAGCTATTGCTGAGAGGACAGTTGATCGAGCTCTGCTGTGTGGAGGGAATCAATAAATGGGTTCTGCTCTGCTCTCAGCTACACGCTGGGCCTACAGTGGTCATTATCGCAGATGCACGGGGAGCCAAACCCTGAGGCGAGCTCCACAGCATGGAGCCTGCCATGCTGTCTCCACACTTCACTGATCTTCAGTGTGAGCTGCCTGCTTTGGAGCTGCAGCAGCAGGCTGCCACAGCCCCTGGCAGGGTTGAACAAGTCATCCCTTAGCGGGGGAGCCAGGTGTCATCTGATATAATTGCACAGCAGACAGACCAACACTGAGCCACCTGGGCCTCATGTGAAGCACATCACTACAAGTATAGGCTACACAGCAAGCAGGTAAAAACAGTTTATCATTAACTGGTCGCCATGATTACAAGTCATCTTTTTTACACTTAACAGCAAGAAACACGTGACACCATATCTGATGGATGCCAGTATGACTTGCATGCTTTAATGCACCTGTTTTTAGCCCAAGCACACATTTACAGGGATACTTTACTCAGCACATGAGGATACCTCTAAAAATAGCAGCAGCACAGTACATCATAACTGCAGTAGCTGCGTCATTATTTGTAGGCAGATCCTGAGGACAGTGTAATAAAAAATGAAGTAGCTTGGGGAGGCCTATTCAACTCTGTAAAAACAACACGCACACCAGGTGCTGCTACTGTATGTGTGAAACAGGGTTCCCACACTTTCTTAAGTATAAAATTCAAGGAGTTTCTAGGCCCTTTTACCTCAAATTCAAGGACCCAGCACGGCATAAACTGAGGCATGGATCAAGCTTAATTACTGTTACAACACTGATAATTGTTATAATGAGAACTAGCAGGCTGGTGTGTGAAACAATGATGCAAAATTACGTTCCCCTACAACTAAACTGTATTCTCAATTATGTTTTGTGGGAAATGTTTTTTCTCCTGGATTAAGGTCACAGTTTTAAACACCTTGTTAGCGTTGTGAATTGATACAAAACTGCTTTGTTAGGTTTAGGAAAAGATCATGGTTTGGGTTAAAATAAGTATGTTTGTTATGTAACAAAATATAATTACAACATTTGTTAAATTACAACGTTGACTTTTGGTTTCACACGGGACAAGAATCGCAGTCACCTGGGTGGAAGTCCGTGTTTTTGCGACCCACTCATCCACTTC
>JAOVVB010141788.1:0-12030 GCA_028570985.1 Heterobranchus longifilis
GGGGGGGATATGTTAGTCTATCATATATGTCGTGTGAAGTGTGTTATCACATTTCAATAAGTCAATAAATATTTGATCACAAAAGAAGATAGGAAAAGCAGAGGTATCTTGCTTCTTGCAAGTTCTTTAATCTGTACTGTTATATTTCAAATAATTTACATAAATAGTAATATTGTTGTAAACTATGGAAAGTTAAAAGGAAATTGCCTCAGTAAAGTGAGCAGAAAATGTACACTTTGCTGAAAGTTTCACTCCGAGTTGCATCTGACTGTAATAACTTATTTATCTATAAAACACTTCTCAAAGCTGTTACAAGTCAGTTGCAGTAAAATGGGGGTAATACAGCAACAGATGGTTAAAAGGCAAATAAAATAAGAATGGGATGACAGTTAAAATTTAAATTCCAAAAATAAAGGACAAAAAAACAAACAAAGATTTAAAAGAAGACTAAGGGGCCTGGACAACAAAGGCCCAGCCACTTTTTGTAACAAACAGATTATGGTCCCACTAAAAGGCTAAAAGAGCGGTGTCAAGAGATATCAAGCAGCGACCAGACTGTGAGGAATTAGCTAATTACAGAGCAGGAGCCTGACCAAGCAATGTATTTTTTTTTTTTTTAAACAAGCAATAAAATCTTAAAAATCAATTCTCAAAAAGACAGCCAAGTGGAGTGCAGCAAATATTGGCTTGTTATGGTCAATTCTCTTGGAATGTGATAAAGGTCTGGCAGCAGCTGCAGTCAGTGGATATTTTTCCTGGTAAGACCAGAATAAAGTGAGTTACAGTTACAGTCAGGCCTGGAGGAGATAAAGACATGGATGACCTTCTCCAGGTCTGCAAATTAGAGAAATGACCTGATCTCACTGATACG
Organism: Heterobranchus longifilis; assembly: GCA_028570985.1. Lineage (NCBI taxonomy): Eukaryota > Metazoa > Chordata > Actinopteri > Siluriformes > Clariidae > Heterobranchus > Heterobranchus longifilis. The sequence goes on from JAOVVB010141788.1 coordinate 872, forward strand.
TGTTGATGTTTGATGTGCATGGCCTCCTAACTCTTGCAGCCCAGTACTGTAAGTATCATAAAGACAGGTATTTTTAAAGTTCCACAGAGTCACAACACATGCACGCACGCACGCACCCACGCACCCACACCTTGCAGACAACTGGTGTGACTTGTCACATACTAACTTGACACTGATTATAAAAACACTCACACCTAAACCAGGTGCAACACAGCATTAATAAACAGACAGGAATCTGTTCTCGGCTGATTCAGAGGTAATAAGGAGAATTAAAAATTGTTATTATTATTATTATTTGTAGTAGTAGTAGTAGTAGTAGTAAAACTAGTTTGTCACTCTTTATTTTTGTGTAAACAGATAATTTTAAAATGTGTAACTTAAAAAACAACATAATAATTTACTTCATAATGAATCATCACATGAAGTGATATAGTGGTATTTCAAAATATGAGATAAAATACGACTGATATTTTATCAATGATAATAAAATCATCCTCCAACCTCTAATAACTCTACAGAGTTATAAAAAAATCTTCCAGATAATAATAACCAATACTAGTAACAATAGAAGTGAATGCACAAATAATCAAATTATGTTCATTGTATTGTGTGAAAGTAGAAATGCAATTAAGTGACTGATATAATTAAAATGATTCCTCCAGTGGCAATCATTCACTTAGGAATATGCACTGGCAACATACTGTGAAATATCATAACATTTCCATTTTACAAAGTTGATGCAGCACATTACGGTCACTGTGACTTTAATGAAAAGACGGCACAATGTCGCCACATTGTTTACACCTTTGCTTCTGTCAAATACATTGCCATCTCACTACAGTGAGTGCATTCAGATAACGGAGTTGTTAGTTAAAATATTCTAAGTATCAATCACCAGACAGATGATTATAAGATTTTAATCACTCCAGATAAACAGAAGCAGATGTACTGTTTGGGTAATGATCTGCGATAAGTATGAGCTTTGTTTGCGAGATGCAGACTCCAAACACGAGTTTCTGCTTCCTCAAAGCTCCGCCAGGTTTTGTGTTTTGTCTCTTAAGCTGTGAAAAGCAATAAAGTACAACATCATCTACTTTAATTCAATATATATCCCAGCAGCAATAAGCATGGATGTCACATCTTAGAGGCGCTGTGCAACAGACATCTCTAGCAGGGTGTCTTATTTCATTATGCTTACACCCAATCCCTCGTGATGACTTTATACCCCAGGGATCAAAGGCCTGCGCTCCCAGACACATGACCTGGATCTCAGGTCCCCCTGAAATGTCAAAAGGTGAAGCTGGGACATTCTGGCTTGTGAGACATGCAGCGTGTAACTCAATAAACGCATACTAACAACACATCCTCCGTGGCTGCTTCTAAATGAGCCTCGCCACTACTACTGAGGGAGAAACTGATACACACAGTGAAGGGAACACTTTAAAGTTCAATGAGTGCACCATGGTCGGGCTACAAGAAAACACATTTCAGATTTATTGGATAACACTGAGCACATTTACATGTGCACTAATATTCTACTAATATTCAGAATATGACAATATTATGGATTTGATACAGGTCATGTAAACAGCATATTCTGAAAAAGGCCTTTTTTCCAAATATAGCATTTTCTGATTAAGACATGTGGGATTTGCTGGTATTATTCAGGTTTTAGAAGTATTCTTTGGACATGTATACAGCGCATTCAGAATATGCGTCTCAGTTGGGGTTTTTATCGCAGTTTGTGCAAGGTTACGGTCAGTTTACTGCCTGTTTACGGTTTACAGTCAGCTCTGTGCGTTGCTATGGCTACTGTACACAAACCAACAGGCAGGGGTAGAGATGCATGCACAAAAGAAAACCCCACATTTCTGATCGGAAGGAGAAACACACCTATTTATAAACATTACGGAGACGACGCCTGCATGGCGCACTGAGCGGCGAGGTCGGGTCGAGGGTGCTGTCACGGCCCGAGCCTCCACCGGTGAAAAACCTTTGCACTGCTGCATGTAAACGTGAATATTAATTTTCATTAGCCATGGAAACAGCTTAGTAGGAGTGTTGTCTTTTTTTCAGAATAAGGGCAACAAGCTGAATATTGCGTGCATGTAAACATCCTCAGTGTCTTCGATCGAGGGTTACTATAATTCCATTGCCTTCTGTTTATATACTGTACAGCAGGTCTATAAATATTTATAATAGTGTTGATAATCCAATCTAACTGATATCAATGCAGTAGTGAAAAGAAACCGGGGTGGTTGGGGATTTGCAGTATCGCGCTTATCAGGGCTTCTCTCAGCCCATAAGGCGGCGTGTAGAAACAGCCCTGTTTTATTGTTGAGTGTGACTAAATCCACGCCTTAGCCTCTTGCTTTTCCTTTAATCTTACTTTGTACATGATCAAAACTACACTCCCAGTGCAGTATGATATACTGCAGAAGCTGCATTAAGATTACATCACATCAAACAGAATACCGAGGCTACAGAATGATTAATGGCTTCTGTATCCTGGATGAACAAATATTAGGAAATAGAGCAATAAACAGTGGTGGCATGAACTTTCTTTTCTCTCCTTTTTCATTGTCTGGGCATTTCTCCTGAGCAATCCACATACCCTTCAACACTGTTTTCTAGACAGCACCTGAACAAGCCGCCTCAAGCCCCAAACTTCCTGAAGACATACGCCAAGAGAGCACACATTAGTCAGAAAAGTATCTGGGAGGAACTTGATCGCAGTGGAGAACCAGGGGGAAATGTGTGCTTGCTGCAGATAGACCAAACAAGACCTTGTGAAAAATCTGTGTAGAATACACAGCAAGTCTTAATGTCAGCCAAGGTCAAATGCTGAATATTTTTTCCAACAGAATGAGCAAGTGCAATCAAATGAAATATGGTTTTGTTTTAGGTTTGAAATAGGGCTGCCCCCTCTTATTTGACTCATCGGGCGTTTTGGTCATTAGTTATTTGTTATGCTTTTTTCATGCTGAATGACTTATTTCCAAGAAATTTATGAGCACATCTCTGGTAAACACGAGATTTAAAGTGGTGCTTTTGCATGATTCTTTTGGAGAAACTCACTTCTGTCGATTACATCAACTAATGGATTAGTCGATAAAATCATATGAGTGTTAATCAACTAAGAATTTCTTTAATCAAGGACAGTCCTAATTTGAAAATGACAGAAGCAAGCAGGTGATTGGGTGTTTTATGATGCAGTTACATTTGACTAAAGTGGTGAGCACTGTTACCTTACTCTCTCTGAAATATGGACTGTCCCCTCTTAGTCCGTTAGTCGACTAATCGGTCATTTTGGTCGTTAGTAATATTTCATGCTTTTTTCATGCTGAATAACTTATTTCCAAGAAACTTGCAGTATGATCACATCTCTGCTAAACACAAGATTTAAAGTGGTGCTTTTGCATGTCTCATTGTGGAGAAATCTGTCGATTACATCAAATTAGTCGACAAAATCGTACGAGTGTTAATCAACTAAGAATTTCATTAATCAAGGACAGCCCTAATTTCAAAATGACAGAAGCAAGGAGTTGATTGGGTGTTTTATAATGTAGTTAAACTTGACTAAAGTGGTGAGCACTGTTACCTTAGACACTCTCTGGGCCACCTCCCGGCCAACAGAGAGCCCTTGGACAAATGTGCGTGCAGCGATGAATGCCCGGGTAACCTGAGCCTTGAGCTTCCTGGGAACGTCTCCAAAGGGCTTGAGCTGGTCGGTGTACTTACTGATACACTCCAGATAGTCCTCAGTGATGACGTACTGGGAGTTGAGCAGCGTGAACATACGCTCCAGCAGCCGCGACCAAAAGTCATTAAGCATTTCCTCCAGGTTAACATTTCCTCCCGTGTAATAGCGCTTCAGCTCTGCAAACAGGTTCTCAAAGACTTCGGAGTTCTGCATGTAAGGCTTGCCGTAAGTCCTCACAAACATCTCATTCAGGGACCTCTCCGTGTTCTCCAGTAGCTCCAGGAAGAATTCTGAGTTAAGAAGAAAAGAAAAAGTGTTACTTATTGCCTGATTTCCTGTCATGTGTGACTGCGTTGGTACAGATTATACTGTAAATGGATATAGATATGGCTCGATAAGACGCACTGGGAACCTTCCCTTAATTTGTAGTTTAAATAGAAATGCAGCAAAATGTCATTAACTGTGTCTGATTGCAAGATAGAACGCTGCTTAAAAAGGAAGTCTGCTTGATTGCGATGCCGACACTAAATACGCCGACAACCAAAATACACCAAAATAGCAAATCAATTATGGCTTCTGATGCTGATTTCATTTTGAAGAGACTTCACAGCTTTGTTGATTTTTATCTCCAGTAAACTACTTTTGACATTGCAATGGGAGCCTTCCTCATATATTTTTCTGGAAAGCAATAAGACCTCTGTTTGCAGTGCACGAGGTCTGTATTGTCCATACATTCATTCCTGTACCTGGATAGAAAGGATATATATTGCTGAATGATTTTCTATACACAGATTTTACACTGGAGTATTGCTCCATATGCTGGAAGCATAAGGCTGTCAGATGAAGTGCAATAAATGATCCTTCAATATGGTTAGGATTCCACAATACAGTTTGTCTGTAGCCGTTCTGCATTCTCCTTTTTAGGCACCACTTGTTGTCTGCCTCATGACCTCTATGACTCACCGCAAATTGGGGAGAGATGATAATATTTCTGACCATCTGCTATCCATAATGATAGTCCTCGCTTTCAAGGACCAATATTAAAATTTAAATAGGCTTCAAAACTCTGCACATTTAACTGCAAAGTGAAATAGTTCAAGGCTAGACAGAGGAGACTCCAGTCTCATAAAAGGTGGCGGAGGTTACAGAAAGGCTTTTATATTCATCAGTTATTGTCTTTTATATGGCAATATGTCTGATCAAAAGCTTTAAAGCAGAATTAATTGATTTTGTTGGCCACTTTGAGACAGCGGAAAGCTGTAAATGCAATTTTGACATATTATTATTAAAGTTGATATGGCAAACATGTTAGCAAACAGTAGCATATTTACACATCTAGCAGACAGATTAGCATTTCTTTGGAGCTGTGTTTCTGGACTCAAATTTAAGGGTCCCATATTGTGCTCATTTTTAGGTTCATACTTGTACAGTATTTTGGGTTTCTACTAGAATATGTTTAGATTATTTAATGTTCAGAAAACAGTCTTTGTCTCATAGTGTCTCTCTGTCTTATTTTTATTGGTTTTCAACAGGAAAACGATTCTTTGCCGTCATGCCGATAGCATGCAGGTATAATTGAGTATAAATAAAATAAAATAAGAATAATGAAAATAAAATAGTGCCATCCATCCATTCACAACAGAGAGATCTCCTCCTCTCCCTCACCTTTACATTACACACAGAAGCTTTCTTCATTATTGATTAGTGAAGCCAAATACACATCAGCTTTAACATTTCACAATAGTACATAGTAATACATAAAGTAACATGAAGTTGATTTAAAACACTAAAACATAGCAGTAAGCAACAAGACAGAAGATAAACACCACTATGAGTTTATGGACACGGCCACTACACGGAGCATTGGCCCCTCAGCACTAACCGGGTTCATTCCCAAGGTAAAGCAGAGGAGACTACGGTAACTCTTCATAACTGCAGTGATTCATTCATCTCCTCGTACCTCGATGTGGCAGGAGGTGGCTTATCCTTGATCCAGTTAATGGAGATGCATTTTCTGGCCAATAAGAGTAATTCGTCACTGTAAATGGTTTAGAGTCACCTCCGTTGAGGGAAGGCCAAGAATGAAAAGACCTGAGTCTCCCTTAACCCTTACCCAGAAGATGAGTGCCTGTCTCTTTAAGCCCCCGTCCCTAAAAAAGCCCAGTGTGCTCTGACTGGTCAGCGTTTCTGGATCTTCCGCATCTGTGCTCTCCGTGTTTCTGTTGCAGCCAGAGAATGACTGTAGCGACACATTCTACCTATATATTTGTGACATCACAACCGTACAGAAGTCCTGGTGGCTCGTTTAAAGGCACCGTTTCTGAAACTGGGCTGTGTGCATTTCTCTGTGGATTGAGCATTTTGAAACTTTCACAGTATTTATACAGCACCTCAAGGTGCTGTATAAATACTGTTTAAATACTGTATAAATTCCCACATTAACAATGTGGGACCTTTAAGTCCAATATTAAATTTCTGTTCTGTTTTGGTCTCTGCCAACTCCTGACAGAAACATAGTGCTAAAAGCTGCACTATGTTGACCTGCAGCCAGTCGCCAACTCTGTCTGTCTGCTGTTTGGTGCTGAGCAGGTAGAGAGACTGAATCATAACAGTAAAGTTGTCGCCCGCAAAACCAGACCTATGACCTAACAGACTCTAAAAGACTGTGGAGAGTTGAGGTGATAATACTCTGTGGGTTCGTCCATCGAGCAACACCTTTCACATTGCACATAGTCATTTGATGCATTGTTAATATCGTATTTCTGCAAATAATGGCCGGGAGTCAAATAGAAGCTGGGTCTCGAATACAACAAATAAAGGCCTGCACGAAATAATGACTGTGGAAAAAACAAGGTGCAACTCCCGGTGGCTGTCATATTTGCATTCCAACTAAGCATAATGTATATTTCCATCGCTTTAAATTGAATAAATTCAACATTATAATCATGCTATTTTCAACACCTTGTTGTTTTGGATTACTGCTATTGTCCAAACAAGCACAGGGAATTAGAAATAAAGGCCTGACTTCTTATATAAGCCTGCTTCAAATAAAGGTCCGGTACCCTCTGCAGCTGAGGTAAATAAAAGCGCTGGTCACTATTTGAAGAAATACGATACACAAATATGAATTAGTGCAACTTCAAGGTCGCTAATTTTACTGCGGTGTGGGCTAGTGGAAAGAGCAGCGACGGTGCGAACAAAGTCAGCAGTGTAACACTAAAAAAAGGTGGGGATGATTAAAAATAATGAGCTGCGTGGGTTTCAGTAGTATGGAAGCTATTGATAACATGAACCCCGTTACTGCTAGTGATGTTTCTCTGCATTTTACAGTAGCTGCCATCCTTGCATTGTATATTTCACAGTCAGTATGGACTGAATTAGCATCTGTACAGCAATTAATGGTAGCTAGGTCACATGACCACATAAGAGATCCATTCTGCCCCTCTGAGCCACGCACATTATAGTCACTTATCAGAATGGCCCAGACAAAACTGTAATGGATTCGAAGTGGTCATTAGTGCTCAGCATGCAATGCAGGTGAAATTAAAAATTACAGCAGCAGAGAAACAAAATGGCATGACCACACCAAATCACATGTGGTTAGCTATATCAAGAATACCATGTCACACGCCAACAGAAAGTGAAATATGAAAAATATGCCTCATCTGCAAGGTATAGAACACACAGGGTGTTATTTCATAACGGTATTACCTGATGGAGACAAATGTATTTTTAGCTGCATCCAGCAGATACTATTACTCTACTTGATGTTCTCTTGGAGGGTAAAGGTCAAATTTGCCACAGGAGAAAAGAGATACTAATCCTGCATACATCTATTCAGTCCAAAACTGCTTCTGATTTATCACACGCAACATGCTTGTTAAAGACTTGCTTTCTCGATTCTTATCACAATTAATTATTGTTCATTAGCACGTCTTATCAGGTACCAGTGAGTGTTAATTGTAAGATGTCCTCTGGGCATCTGATTAAATTAGCTTTACTCTCGCACACATTTCCCTGCTATCTTAAGAGGATGTGACTTTTTCTTTCAGTAGCTCAAACAGTACGCAGGTCTTGTGATGTTGGTCAAAGTAATTCTTGGGACTATAGTAAATGAAAGACTACAGTGAGCAGTTCTTTAAATATGCAAAGCTCCAAGCATTATTTGTGCTTCAGAGACTCTGTTGTTAATGAAAATAGTCAGTGGTGCTGAGCGATATGCACGCTGATTAATGACAGCTTCAAAACTAATTTCATTTAAAAAATGTGCATTTTAGAAAAAAAAAAAAAAACAACATCTTAATGCAGTCAGGTTATTTGCCCAGTATATTTGATATAAATATAAGCTCTGTTTTGTAGTGATTACGATGAATAATTACATCGTGGATGAGCTCAGTATAATTCAGCGATTAATATATTTAGTTAAAACAGACAACTTAATCTAATTAGGGAAAACTCATGAGGGGGATCATATTTTACACTAACAAATTTAGTGAAATGTCAGAGTAAAATTATCAGGAAAGCTTAAATAAATCCTCAACACATCTTAGTAATTAAGACGTCTGTCCAAATGAATGGCTGCAAGAGCTGCAAACAGGATAGTGATGCTGAAATGCCAGACAGGAGTGATTCTAATACTCTTACAAAGTTCATTACATTTTGCTGATAACGCTCAGTTTGGGTCCATTTCCTCACTGTGCACACGGAGCTGTGCAGAGCCATCCTCTTTGCGATAAAGAGAAAGCCTGTGTTTCCGTGCTTCCACAGCACTGCTCTCCTAGATGTCAGTAGTAGTCTCAATTTCAGCAATCTGAAAATGCTTAAAACGCTCCTAATTTAAATCATTGAGCTAGAAAAAAAAAAAAAATGCAAGCATGTTTTTTATTATTTCATTTTGGACACAATAGAGACTATAGAGCACATAGGTATAGCTGTGGATGGCATGACATCTACTGTGAGGACCCTCATGGCCTGCAGAATTAATTACTGCAAATTCTCCTGAACTGTGACCAGCCATAACTAAAGTGGATAAAGGGGTTGGTTTTCCACCAGAATTCCCTTTTCTTCAGTTGAGTAATAACAATCTATGATAAAAAATAAATAAAAAAAACAGAGTGTGATGAGGAAACTGTGGCATTGGCTTCCTGGACTACATTTCCACTGGCCCACATTCGACATCTGTACAAGCAGGAATCCATAAACTGTATATTTGTGCACAAACAAATGACTCACAAGCATATATGAGGCTGCAATCAACACCTAAGTTCATATAACAGCACAGTTAAATTTAAGTTTTACATCTTGAACAATTGATTAGAACTGGCAAGATGCTTTTTGAGATGGACGTGGGATGTTTATCTCAAAATGTGTGTTTTGTCTCAGACAAAATCCATATATACAGAATTTGGACACAAGTAGCTTAAGGTATAAACAAGGCCTCAGAGAGGAGTGCAATTTAAGAATCGATACAATGAGGCCGTGCAATTACTGCAAAATCTTGGGAACACAGTAGATCATTTGTTCACCTTCATTCATCATAGCCGGGGCCTCGGGGGAAAAAAACCCCCTTACTAATCAGTCCCATCAGAGATGTTTGTGATAAATTCAGGCAGAAATTAATACAGTTGCAGTGGCTTCATTCATAAAGATGTGATGCAATTCAAGGCATGTTTTATTGATTTTGTGTTAAATGGAGGAGATACAAAAAAAAAAAGAAAATCAAGGATGTATTGGACAAAATTACCATTTGATGGACCTTGAGAAGACAACTTGAGTGGAAATAAGGTCCTATGGATACAAACAGATCCATAAGATGGTTTGTTGAGGTCCAGGATGTTTGACCTGTGCTCGTACACTTGGTTCTGAATTGGATTATTTTATGCATTTGTAAGCATTCTTCCAATTTGAACATTTTTTTTGCAGTAATATTTTGAAACTGCTCAAAATGCAAGAACCCAGTTCAATTTGCATTAATTCTTGATGTGAATATAAAATAAGAAATTCCTTGAGGGACTGACCAATACTAAAATGCTGCCTTTAAAAAAAAAAGCTCTGTTGTAAGTACCGTCTTTTATACCTCCTGTGCAATGGCATTTATGTGTGGTGACAATTTTATCAAATATTTTGAGTGCAGCATTGTATTTCATGGCCATACACCAATAAAAAGGTACCGAAAGAGCCGAATGCTCTCACAGAAAGTTAATGAACTGAGTGCAAGAAGATTTTTCAGATAATTTGTTAGATATCGTCTAAACACATCCCTGCAAGCAACACGTTGTCAAATCTATCTGTAATTTATCAGTGAAGCTACCCCAAATAAACTGCAAAAATGACTTGTTTGGCCCACCTGCAACAGAATAAACAGCCTGTTATCTCCAGCAGTGTCTTCTACAGGACTACAGCCAATCAAAGAGGGAGCCTATCTTTCACTATGTGATTATTGAAACTGCATAACACAGCGACTGGTTGAAATCTAATCATCTAACTATCCATGTCAACAAAACAGAATCTATTTTCATTCCCCTGAGAAATCTATATCCATTTCTGGCCCCATTCATTTTGCAAATCAAACACTAACGACCACACAAACCTACAAATATCTCAGAGTATTCCTCGATCCACATCTTACTTATTGAAATCACATTCAGAACTTAACAAAGAAGCTCAACCAGAAATTTAATGTGTATAACAAACTGAGACCACACCATCTCTGACACATATCTATGCAATCATTCTTTCAACATTATCCTACTTTCTCCCAATTTGGTCCCTCGCTACAAATGAAACCATTGAACCAATAGCAAGACTGCAATAGAGCTAATGAGGTCCATGGCAACCTTCCCCCTTTGGACTCACCACTGCCCTTTTACACTCCAATGCCCTTACTTTTCAGAACTATACACAAATAATCTAGCCATTAAATTTTACTTTCAGATCCATCACAATAACTCCCCTACAAACCTTACTGCTCTACGTCCAAGACACAACACAAGACAGGAACACATAGAACAATTTTGTATGCACTTACTCCGGTACTGCCCCAAAACAATTACAGTCAGAGATCTTTTTTTTCACACACACTAAAATCAGTTAAGTTGATGGTGGTGAATTTCCATTATCAGGATAATCGTGAATATCCTCACCAATTGATTGCAGTTTACTAGAGTCCTATCTGTGGTGCAATAAAAATAATTGTTTGTTTAAAAAAAAAAGCCATAATGTTTCGAGAAAAAGTCACAATGTTTCGAGAAAACCTCGTAATGTTTTGAAAAAAAGTCATAATGTTTCGAGAAAAAGTCGTAATGTGTGAGTGAGTGAGTGAGTGAGTGAGTGAGTGAGTGAGTGAGTGAGTGAGTGAGTGAGTGAGTGTGTGAGTGAATGTGTGAGTGAGTGAGTGAGTGAGTGAGTGAGTGAGTGAGTGAGTGAATGTGTGAGTGAGTGAGTGAGTGAGTGTGTG
>JAOVVB010141896.1:0-12027 GCA_028570985.1 Heterobranchus longifilis
TAAACAGAAGCGGCGTGCTTTGCTGAGCCGCTGACATAATGCGTAACAAGGGATGTGACGTCGTCACGTCGCGGTCCGAGGAACCGATAACCGGAACCGAAATGCACGTCGATTCCACGGTTCTTGTAAATTCGGAACCAGTTTCAACTCGGAACCGGTTCTCGATACCCATCCCTAGCCCCAAGTGACTTGATTGCTCCCTAAGACATATGATGTTATAAAATCTGTCTGTCTGAATCTGGATTTTTGAGACTGTTGTTGGCACACTGCAGTTTCAAGGCAGAAGTTCTCAGCCATGCAGTTGACTGTCTTTTTCACTCATGATATGTCTTGTAGCTACTAAAAAACACCATATAGACATGCTAACATGGTTAAAAACATTTTTGTTTTCACAGGAGTAGCTCTTTTACTTACCATCCACTGAAAAATTAACTTCCATGGCTTCCACCATTTCTGAAAATGTCAGCAAACACAACTCATGAACTCTTAGCTTTCAGAAAATGTTTTGCCCCATTTGAAGGCAGCAATAGTACAGGCACAGCGGTGCTTTGAGCTAAATGCTAATGTCATTAGGCTATGCTAACATGCTCACAATGGCAACGCTTTATTCTGCATGCAGATCTTTGAGCTGTCTCGCTCTATCTCTCTCTCTTACACACACACACACACACACACACACACACACACACACTCACCCCTTACAATGCTTATTACCAATAAGTTGTTAGTGTGTTTGCTCCCACTGACCGACTTGTATGCAGTCAGTTAGGCTGTCGTTGAGGCATGCCTCATATTCTCGCACAAGACGAAGCGACTGCAGATGCATTCTGGCTAATGGAGTCATTTAGGGGGAGAATGGTGTCTGTGTATGGTACTTCTGAGCTTCCATGCTGAGGCTTGCTGGAGAGGACTAGACGGCGAGTAACATTACAGGGTGTAATTACTTCAAGCACCATTAGGAACACAATAACATCTGTGCTTAGCAGAAAACAAAGTCCAGCATGCTCGCTGAATGTGTTTGTGCATGTGCCACTCGGTTTGTGTGTGTCTGCACAAACAGGGAATCTGTTGCTGGAGCAATCTACTCATTACTTGTTAATCACTTGAATAGGAGGACCTGTTTGCTAACAAAGCGCCAGCTGAGGTAATGACTTGTCACTACAAAGTACTCTCGCAGAAGCCCGCTGGCAGAGGCCAAAGTGCCACTGTGGATTCAGCACTCCAGCAGCACCTCCTAACCCAACTTCACAGTGAGGATATTGAGTTGCGTGCTGTGGTCAGTCTACAGGGAAGTTAAAGTTGCATTACCCATATTCATAACTTACTGTTGGAGCATGTGCTCCTAGTGTGTTTTAAAGTGTCAGCATTGACCTAATTAAAAAAGCAATCCTATTTTCCTCCTCACTGTTATGAGGTGTTCAGACCAGACGCAAATAAAATAATCTACTCGCTTAATTTGCGCAAGTTTTCCCCTCTGAAATCTGTGTTTCCACTCCCATTAAACACTGAACTTTATAATGACATAGACAAACAAACTAAAACAAAAAAAAACCCAAATCAATCATGTCAGGTCGACAGTGATCCAGCGTAATGGATTAGTGTATCCCTAGTTTCTATTGATAATCCACAATTTTCATTGGGACTATTTCATCTGTAAAAAGTAGTTCTAATTAGGGTTTAGGCCTACCCGACTCAGAATTTATAATACTATTCAATCAATGCTTTATTGAACTGCCAGATTTTTTAATGGGATTCTGCGGGACGTTGAGGCTGACTGCGACGTTTGCGTAATATAGTAAACAAGCCAAGTTAGCCCTCTGAGCTAATGTGTGCTAACTACGCTAAAAATTGTGTAAATTCACCACTTCTAAGCAGAAATCAGAAGATAACATTATCTCTGAGCATGACCGGGCAAGGCCTCTCTTTTTACGGGCAGATACCTCCGTCAGACTCACCCTGGGTTCGGGTCCGGGGTCCGCAGCTGCTTGTACCCATCACAGACATTTCCACCGAGCGGACGGGACGACTTGACGTAGTGGAATGAGTTTACCCCGGAGAGAAACGTGAAAGCGAGGAGCTCTCACTCTGCAGTGTATTTCTGGGGATCAAAATGCCCCCCGGAGTACACTGCACACTGACTGACAAAAAAAACAAGACAAAACGACTGCTAGACTTGAAGAATCTTAGCCGACTGATGATTCAAATCTTCGACTTTCAGGGGGCAAGTTCCCTAATTCTAATAAGAACAGCTGCATACAAATACTATACTGTATCTGCCACATACAAAAAAAATCAACGTACTTTACCATTTTATACTAACAGGAAGCGTAACATGCAACATCGTATGTCAATCAAACTACAACTCTGGAATGTCAATGCCAGTTAAACTTGACAAAGAGAAAGTTTGATGTTTTTCTTAAGATTTGATTTTTTGGGGGAATTTTCTGAATCTGTTTCAACAACTCTTCACATTTTTTTTTTCAGCTGTGAGCAGCTCCTCAATATCCCTTGTGCATTGCATTGTGGGAGAGTAGTGTACATGGTATTTAGTGCATGTTGGACACGGGAAGACAGTCCCAAAGACACACTGACATATTTATGTCAAATCAGATTTGAAGGACCTTTCTTATTGATTATTTATCTGCTACAGGGACCAGCCTTATTTCCAATTGACATGTTTGAGTGACTCTTCTACTGTGTATATTGATTATGTTATTAGAGCCTCTCCTCACTTGCAGCTTGGTTTTTATTTTGATCATCTATACATGATGGCGTATTGACATGTTTTATTATCATTTGCATGTGATTCTAAAGCAGCGCTGTTACATTATAAATGGTGGCTTGTCAGAGCCAGGAGAGTTTCCTAATGATTGGAAAAGTCATTAGTTTGTAATTGCCTGTTTTCGTATTGTCTATTGATGAAGCACTTTAATGCTAATTATTATGAACCAACTTTTTAAAAATATTTATGCCAAAATAAATTATTTTAAACAGTGACTAACAGTGCAGTGGTCTGCTAAGTTTTACATAATATTCTTTCCAGAATCTTCCACCTTTTCCTGTGTAACATTCAAGTCAGAAAACAAGCTTTTCGTATTGTAATGTATTATTTTTCCGGGAGATAAACAGCGACTCTGAACACTTTTTTGATATCATGCAAAGATGACGTGGGCTGACATTAGTCTATTTTACAGCACAGTGTTGCTGTACCAAAATATGACTGTAGCAATATGTATCTTTTAATGCATAAATAATGTAACTGTAGCGTGAAAACCCAACTCATTCTAAATGATAACACCACAGGCGAAAAGTTTTCACCCCTAGTGCACATTAGAATAAACTTCCTCTGAAGTGAATGCATTGTGGAGTAAATCACATATCCCAGCACTGCTGCCAGACCATTATTATGATTTACAAGATTAAGAAGATGCTGGGTGTATAGCTTTGCTAATTGCAGTATTAATGCCGATTCAAGGGCCTCTCCTTTTGAGTGTTGGCTTTTACTCAAAATTACCATAATGTGGAAAAATGGTTCCTTAAAAAAAAAAAAAGGATGACTTCACAATGAGCTTTCACGCGCTGGTGACACAGAATAGAAAAACACATTATTTTTCTCATACTGTCTGTCTGAATATACCTGTATTCCCCCTCTGTCTGAAACACTCAGTTTTAGCACCTGTCTCTTTAAGCCCCCCCCCCTCTCAAAAAAGCCCAGTCTGTTCTGATTGGTCAGTGTTTCCGGGTCTTCCGCATCTGCACTCTCTGCGTCTCTGCACCGTCATTGCAGCAGAAAAATGACTGTAATGGCACTTTAGCAGCACTTTCTACCTACATATAGTATAGTTGTGACATCACAACCTTACAGAAGTCCTGACGGCTCATTTAAAGGCACAGTTTTCTGAATACGGGCTGTGTGCATTTCTCATTTACAGTATTTATATAGCACCTATATACAGCACCCATGGACATTTCACTTTTTACAATATGGGATCTTTAAGTTTACTGTCATATAATCCTATTCTCACATTTGAGAAGCTGGCATTTTGCTTGTAAAATTACTCAAACTATGAACTACTAGTCATCATGAGATCAGGTAAATTTGACTGTTTTTCTGAGTGAGATTGTAAATAAAGCAGGTATGACCCGGTAACCTGAATAAGCAGGTAGATCACCTCCAACAATGTAAAATGCAGTGTTTCACCACACTCCATCACACAAATGGATATCATAATAATATATTGATTAAAAAACATCGCATGGTTCCAGCTTTGAGGTCTGACCTCCAGCGTGTGTGAGTGCATTAGTGAGTTGAAATGTGTGAGTGAAGGTGTGCGTGGGCGAGACACGGAGAGTGAGAGATAAGAGGCCGGTAGTGGCTCCTGACTGAGAAGATGGACTGTTATGGCCTCATTGATCTAAATCTCTCACAGGGAGCCCATTCCAATCAATACGGAGAGAAGTCGGCAACAGCACTGCTGCTGTTTGGACCGCCGCCCCTGCAATATCTGCTCTCTACTCTGTCCCTCCTTCTCTGTTTCACACTTACATTGTTTTCTCACCACCCACCTAATTCCCCTCTGTCTCACAAACAAGCAAATATTTCTACTTTTGTTTAGCTCTTGTTTGCCGCGACCTGCTGTGGGAAAACAGCAATTTTCCAGATTTGCTCGCTGTAATTATTGGTGTCAAACAACCACGGCTGGTGTAAAGCTTACCTTCCACCGCAGCACCTTTACCTGACCTCATCTTTTCTCTGCTTGCCACCACTGCAGAACAGTTTGTTTGTGTGCATAGCCTGCTGTTTGACAAAGGTTAAGGAAAAAACAATGTCGCTAAAGAGCAAAATCTGTCTTACTTAGCTCCTGATTGGAGGGACTAGTTGAAAAGGCCAAATCAGGCCAATAATAATGGCAATATTCTTGAAGTGGGTCAGTAACACACCTCATACAGCCACTGAGTCCACTGGGAGAGTGTGTGTGTGTGTGGGCATGAGGGAAGAAAATAAAAAGAAAGAATGAGAGCGTGTGTTTTTGGCTGGACCGCAGCAAGGCGAGGCCAGCTCTATAAACGCTGAGTGTTGGAGTTTCCCCATTGACCGTTGCTCTTTCAAAGTGAATATGGCGCAACAGTAAGTGTGTTTACATGCACAGTTAAGTAAAGCTATGGTTATAACTCGATTAGGTCATTTAATTGAACTACTGTCGTTGTCCCAGTATACATGAACTGGGGGAGAATCGATTTATTGACCGAAGTATGTCCACCTCCGGTACTGTAGGTGGTGATATTCCTCCTTTCAGCTGGTTTCTAAGGGACTTTCTTCTGGTTGACGCCTTGCGTCACATAGCAAACAAGCACCAAACAAGTTAGCAAGCAGGAACGTTGAAAACATGGAAACTTTACAGCGCTGTACATTTTGTACGTACTCTACACTGTACTTTTGACACAAATGAGATGCACGCTGTCCTGGTGCTTATGGTGATGTCCGAGGGCAGAAGACAACGCTGTCTGCTCCTGGTGTTACAACTATGTGACGTCTGCTATGCTATGCTTTGACTGTACGCTTTCGACTTTCGGGTACTATGGCACATGCGCAGAACTCCCAGGCCAGTTTGAGGCCGGTTGAACGTATACATGCCGAGTAAATCCACCCCCAACCTCATTATCCAGGTGTGTTAGTCCGACTTCCAGAAATACGACTTGTGTTACAAGACATATCATGAGTGAAATGAGCAGTCAACACCATGACTGAGAATCTGTGCCTTCAAACTGCAGTGTGCCAACAACAGTCTCAAGAATCTGGATTCAGAAAGCCAGGTTTTATGACATCATATGTCTAAGGACCCAATCAAGTCAGTTGTGGCTGGGACATTCTAGGCTTGAGGCCAGATCCAGAATTTCGTGCTATCAGCCCCTTTTCAGAGTTTTTTTTTGTGGGCATGCTAAACTAAATATTAATCATAGCAGAGTATTTTACATTGCATATGTAACATTAGGAATTGCATAGTGCATAGTGAGTGTGTGTGTGTGTGAGAGAGAGAGAGAGAGAGAGAGAGAGAGGCTGAAGGGGGAGAAAGGCTTTTCACACTGGCACATTCCAAAGTGGGCTAACCGATGGGCTAGCCAATATCTTGCTGGCCCTGCTCTTGCAAAGTTATCCCCTAAAAATCGAGTAAACCCGGGGCTAAAAGTTGCGAGCGTGAAACAGGGCTAAGTAAACAATGGAAATATCAACATTAGTTAAATTTTCCAGCGGACATGTAACCTAGGGCTAATAGTGCAGTGTGAATCATATAGCCCTGGGCTTTACATGCACACACAATATTCTGTTTTTTGCCCAATATTCCTACTAAGCTGTGTTGAATACTCCACTAATATTCCTGTTTACACGCAGCTGTGTAAAATAGGTTTTTTTCAAAGTTTTTCACCGGTGGTGGACTTGTTGGACCATACACACACAGCCTGTGATATTTATGAATATAGAAACCTGTTGTTTCATAATGTTTCATGGGAAGGTGGCTCACGGCTCCGGCCTTGACATCACCCTCGACCGCTCAGTGCGTCAGGCTTCGTCTCTATAATGTTTAAACAAAGGTGTGTTTGTCCTTCCGATCAGAAATGTGGGCTTTTCTTTTGTGCATGCATCTCTACACCGGCCTTGCAAACTATTGGTTTGTGCACAATAACCATAGAAACACACAGAGGTGGCTGCAAGCGGTAAACAAGAGGCTGTAAACTGGCTGTAACCTTTGTGCAAACTGCAATACAAACCCCACTTGAGACACATATTCTGAATGCGTTGTATACATGTCCAGATAATGCTCCTAAAACCTGAATAATACTCTGATATCCCACGTCTTAATTGGAAAATGCAATATTCAGAAAAAGGCCTTTTTTTTGAATATCCAAACATGACCTGTATCTAATTTGTAATAATCATCGTGAATGTGGGCCGCTGAAAGTTTCTGTGTGGCCCCCAAGGCCATCATGAGCACTTAGAAAAACTGCAATTAAAATAACAAAACCAGTCAATATCATCTTGCTTACCATTGAACTGTTATTGGGCCTTTATTCTGAAATGGGTCAGTGCTGTGTTTATTGGTAATGATTGATTGATTGATTGATTGATTGATTGAAATGTTTATTTCGAATATGCAAGGAACAAAAAAAAAAAAGTATATATTGTTTCCAAGACAATTAGGAAAAAAATATTTTTTTTTAAGAAACGCATTGTAAACAAAATGTAAAGAAACATAAAACAAAGAAATATGCATAATTGAAAAGTGAGAAGAAGTTTAACTTATTTGCTCCCACCCCTTCTCTGTAAATCAATAAATAACAATAATAATAATAATAAGCTACCTTGCTGTCTGTACCTATCTATACACTAATATCTATTTTTAGTCTCATTTCTGATATCACATATCAAAACATATTACTATAAATGTACATACATATATATTACATATTTATATACACATATTGTACCACATGTACATGCATTCACGCATACACATATACAGGGGAAATACTACAGAAAAGAATAATAGAAACTTCAAAACAACAAATGGTATCTTTTATATTAAACTTTAAGTGTTTTCACTTGATGCCAGATGTTTTCTTCTACTGTTGCTGCTACGATCATTGCATCACATATCCTGTATGCATTACATACTGTGAAACTTCATATTTTGGACCCTCTCTTACAGATGATCCACCTTTCAGCTGCAGCCGACGCTCACGCTCACCAGTGACTTCATTCCTCACAGTGAGTAACATTTCTGTCCCGCACAGGACATCTGATCAATTTCTCATATGGCCTTCATGGAAAATAATTGCCCATCACTGTTCAGTCTTGTTAAGGGACCTCAGTATGCAGAAATATTCAAATAAACTATTTTTAGAATAGGCAAAAATAACACATTTATACTGCATGCAAAAACAACTGCATGGTTTTTGCCAAAACTGTTTGGGATTAGCTTAAATTGGGCATGTCTGATACCCATAGAATCCATTTTCATTCAGATATCTCGAGGTGAGAGGTCAAGGGACCCCGCTGAAAATGGCCTCGCCAAAATTTAGCTTAACTTTTGAGCATTATTTAGCGCCATATACAGCCCGTCAAAGCTTCTCATCAGACCCGCGGGCCGGCAGTTGACGTTAGGAAACGCAGGTCTACAGGGTCTTCTCAATTCTAATGAGTAGCTGCATGTTCAAAGAAGCCAAACAGGAGACAGCGCAGTGCTGACAGTGTGATGGATTCACTCTGCAAGAGATGAGCAGCATGCTCATGCAAGTCTGCAGACACGAACGGGTGCATGAACAGCATCCAGCTCAGACTTGGGTCATGGACCTCTGCTCTGTTCCTTCAAACCCCCGGCACATTTTCATGTGATAAGGAGCAGTTGTGCTGTAAATTTTATTGGAAACAAAACAAAAGTTAATGCAGCTGTAACCAAAACAGACTATGTTTTATTATTTGAGTCCTTTGGCAGGAAAGGATGGAAATATCTGCATATTTGTAATTCTCTACTGCTGTCTGCCTGACTGCAGAGGTGTTGCAACTTAGGCTCAGAGAAAAATGTAGTGTTGGGCGTTAGTGCTGTCGTGATAACCACAAACAGACAAGCCAACCGCAGGGGGATGTGTCGGATTGTTTCTTCAGTTTTTGGACTCAGCACAGTGCTGTGAAACTCAAAACGATGTTCCTACTGATTACCTTTTTTCACCAATTGCTGATTAAATACTACCGGGTCATGAATACAGTTTAGATGTGGGTCATCTTCAGTTCCTCCAGTTCAGTTCATTCCCGACCGAGTAAGAGACGTCCCCGACATTAGTTTCTGTGAGATTCAGTTTCTCTGAGAACCTGCAGCTCAGAGAGGGGGGGGGGGAGCGCTCCGGGTCCCGACAGCTTCAGATCGTATTGCAGCAGAGATGTTCATTTGGACTTAATTTATGTTTCTTACAGGACTGTAGCCTTTATTAAATTCTTATTAAGTTATCAGTTTGTTAAATATATTACATTTTGTTGAATACATGCTTTGAAATGGGTGTTTTTAACATCAGGTGGGTCTGCCGTCAGTCTGTCATCACAGTGCTGTTGATGATTCCACAGCAGTGTTATTTAATAAAGGATCAATAAAGTTAACATTAATCACATCAATTTAATATTTTTATTTAACATTTTGGGAAGTGGGCAGTGCCAATGGACACTTCTGTCTCGTGTCTGAACCCAGCGGCTGCCAAAATGTGCCGTGCATTCAGTAATACCGGTGTACACACACACACACACACACGCACACACACACACACACATACACACACACACACATTTAGACATCCTGACCATGCACGTCAGTGCTGCTCTTGGACATGTCTGCTCATGGTCAGGCTGAATGTTTGGCACGTTGCTGAGATGACAGGATGGTGAATAATAGCCGTTATTAAGAGAATCCTGTCTACAATACACAAGCTGTAAATTATTATTATTATTATTATTATTATTATTATTATTATTATTATTATTATTATTATGAGGACTGTTGTGTTGTACAAATGTATAAATACCCATAAAGGCTCTCTGATAGCCTCGTATGTTTAGAGAGAAGCAGCTCTGTATGAAGATGTATCTTCTTTTTAACTGTCTTCACTGGGTTAACACATATTTTTCAGTATGTCATTAATACTGCATGTTTAATTTAGTGCAGTCTTATCACAGCAGCACTTGCAGCAGCCAACATAAGTTAGCTGTAGATTTTTTGGAATTGCTGCAGGCTTACATGTGCAACAATGCATGAATCAGTGGTGAGTGAAGTAGCTGCTCAAAAATTAATACGTCTCACATTAGTATTCCAAAATAAGGAAATACAGTAGGTTTTGTTTCAAATAATTTTACCCAATAACAGTTTATCCAATGTTTATCTATACAACCAAAGTGTTTATGATTCAGTTATTTACTACAGGACAAAATTGTTTACAATAGTACAAAGTTCTTCAAAGATCTAGCCTCTTAATTTAGCATTTAATGTGCACCAGAATGATGCATTTAACTTTTAAAATCGAGGTCCGAGGTCCCTCCACGATAGTCTCCTGAAATCCTGTGGGAAACACTGAGCAGCAACTTCAGCTCGTCGTCCGTCCACATGATTTCAGTTTCTCCACAGCACCTTGCAGCGTGTACCAGAAAGTAATAATAGTAGAAATAATTATCTTCTGTTGTTTTACTATTGTTTGATTTGTTACTACTGCTGAAGATAAAGCTAAAGCTAACTGTATGCGCAGATTCTTCTTCTCTGGTGTTTGACATGTCGTTGATATAGACTTTATCGCCCCCTATTGGCCTGGTGAGCATTTGTGGACGGAGATATTTATTGACACAGAGGTTGTGTGGATGGAATTTTGTTTTTTTAAACCGAGGAGAAAAATATGTTTTAAAAAATGTCCAGATACATGTAGAGAGGGCCTGAGACTAAAACTGTAAATTATTCACTTGTCTTTTTTAAATTTGATTTCCTAAAATCACAATAAAAAAGGCAGCAGGTTTAGTGACCTGCTGGTTTTGCCACTGCTCTTACAAACAAATAAAAAGCCAACCATGTTATTCACAATCACCGGTTGCTATGGCCACTTGACAATTACAGCGAGGCTGAGCGGAGTGCTGCTAACACAAAGTAACATTAGCATGGCTCTGATGTAGCACATGAAAGCGAGATGCGCCAGACTTGCTTCACCCAACTGGAGACTCACATGGTCTAGACACAATGCTGGCAGAGAATCCCTCCCTTTAACTATGGGGTGGTCACCATGGATACCACATACTCATCACCAATTTCTATTACCCTCCACATGGCAGTGTGCGAAGGCCACACTACCTCAGAAATCCAACTCAAAGCATCAGAAATGAAAGCTTTGACTCTTCATGCGTGGTGAACTATCAGAGGATGGAGGTCAGGATCAAACTGACTGTTATTAACTGCATCTTGTCATGCATGAGCCGCAAGAATGGCTTTGAATGTGGTGAAAAATTGGAGGTGTAACTGGATGATGAGGGATTTGAATTTGACTCGATCAGGCACTCCAGGGCAGCATCATAGTCCATGCGTTACTACAATCCATACGCTTTCATTCATGAGGTCTCCCACATGAAACTGCACATAAACACAATCCCATGCACACACTACAACCTCAAAATGCCTCAATAATTCACAGCCCAAAGTTTCTTTGCCTGTTTCTCCTCTCTGTTTTTATCAGATATTCCTTTTGCTTGGTTGCTCTCCTGGGAGCAACAGTGCAAGGCTGGAGAATTTCAATCTGGTTTATTCATTTTTCCTCCCTTCCATCTCCATGTCAGTCTGAATCAAACGGGGGCATTTCGTCAGCACCAACTCACCTAACCTGCGGTGGTACCAGGGCCGTAGGTTTCTTTAAGAGCCGGCTTGGTAATTTTAGAAAGCAGCATCAACATGGCCGAGTTCAATTGTCCACTTTCCCAACTTGCAAGCACGGCCTTAGCAGATGTTGGTCATACATAGTGTGACATGTGCTCACAATCATGTCAAGACTGCAAGGGCACTGGACTGCAAGAGGGATAAAATGTGCAATAGGGCGCCTAAGTTTGTAGTTTTAAAACCCGGAAATGAGTTAGCATTTTAGCACTTCCAGTGCCCTCGTCTCAAAGTCAATGAGTTTTTTTATGTGTTTTTGGTTAGACGTCTGAAATAAGGTCTGTGGTTAAAACAAGCTTTAGAGATTGTCACGTTTTGTCCTACGACATAAAATATGTCATAAATTACGTCTGTAAATACCCCGCTGGTGCATTTTGAAGCTTTTTCGTGTGTTTAAAAAGGCGGTTGCTAACAAGTTGTCGAGGACATTAAATGTCACCGTCAGTTTAGTAGTAGAGACGGTGACATACAGTAGGACGGCGACATGTGACCGTTGGTATAGTTCCTTTACAGCCTAACGTTAGCTTTTTACTTCTGCAGATTGCATTTACGCTTCTAAAATCATAAAAGTGGTGTTCATATG